>NQII01004042.1:0-69913 GCA_002778355.1 Clitarchus hookeri
GTCAACTCCCTGCAGAAAACGTGGTCCTGGATGGCCCGCAGGACGAGCGCGTGGTACGATCTCAGCTCCTTGTAGGTCTTCCGCGCCCCCAGCTTCTCGATCTTCTCCGCTAGCGGCTGCAGGAACTCCACGACCTTGTCCGCCCGCATCGCGAGCCGGGGGACGTCGTAATAGACGACGAAGTACATGTTGACTATCTTCTTCATGTACGGCAGGTCACCTCCTTCAGAGTTCAGCTTCTCGGTGACCGATGTCACCTCGTCCAGCTCCTGCTCGGTCATCTCGTATTCCTCCGGGTCCCATAACGAGTAGTCCAGGTCACTGAAAACCTACAACAAAATACATTTTTTCTCACAGAACTACCCGTAACAAATTGTCTGTCATTTATAAATGCTACGAAAGAAAATAATATTCCTACCAACTGATTCTGCATTATCAGTGATTTTAACGTTTTCGCTCAGTGAACCCTTCCTGTATTGTGTGCACGCTAACAATACGTGTTGAGTTGAATGAACTTTATTATCTATCAGTTTAAGTTATATAATCGGTCACCGTCTGTACGTATTTCTACTATTACATTAAACTGATAAAATGAGCAAAATTTATCGTGTTGGTGTGAAATTTAATTTAGAGGATAACTTAAGACTAGACCCAAAAACCTGATACAAAATGAATTTTGCGTGTTTACAGAATAATTTCAAAATTTGGCAGAACTGTAGACAGTAACAAAGGCAGAGAAGTAAAACTGAAAAAAATTTGAAGATATCTTTCCGGAACAGTACAAACGACTCGTTATAAACTTAGTTTTAGTTAAATCAAAAGTTTGAAGGTTTTCTCCAAGTCATATATCAGTTTTTTAAGANGACTCGTTATAAACTTAGTTTTAGTTAAATCAAAAGTTTGAAGGTTTTCTCCAAGTCATATATCAGTTTTTTAAGATCTCTTTGAAGTCTTCAAATTTATTTCGAACCTCTAAATGCCAGTTAATTTCGGCCCAGCCGGATGAGTAAAAAATAACTTTCACTTCGGATTTTACGCTCCGCCTTGGTAACGAGATCGGGTTTTCTCACTCATGTCCTACTTCAGCCGTTTGTACGATTGTAAATTTCAATCTATTCACTCTACATTCAATTTATTCCAAGTTCACTCCTGACTGAACCTCATCTAAAAATGGAGTAGCTGAAGACAACCTCAAAATACTTCTAACAGCAGATTACGTATTACACGCAGTTTTAGAGTGCATTTCTCTCTCCAGTGCATCACTCGTGTGACTTGACAATAGTAGATATTATGCCTACTTCGAGAGCTGGGCTATGGGCTCATTAACAAAATGTTGATTAAACCCTTGATTTATTTGAATGTCCTAAGTTTTGTCAAAGTGAAAACGGTTTATAACATATTTGTATGCTATAACCTGTTACATCGTTTGTTAACAGCTAATTCGTTATCATGAAAACAATGTACATATTTTCTAAAAAGTTCGTTTGCAATTTTGATCTTTCTTATATAAGCCACTTTGCTAATGTTGCCAAACAATTTTTGATAATTTTATCGGCGAACACTCGAGTTAAGTCTTATGTAATCTTGTAAAGCTTCGAATTTATTATTTTTAACTGGTATTCCAATTCATATTGCTTAACTAAGGTTTTCTATGCGAGTTAATAATGGCTTGAGTAAGATTTTTCTTAGTTGCGAATTACAGGAATGAAAAAAAATATACACACACCTGAATTTGAATGATGTGGTGTTTTAATTTATAATATTTGTTTAGAATAATATCCTAATTGCTGTTTAGGGACGAACTGTGGCTTGCCAGCGTTACTTACTAAAAAAATTAACATGTCTCAGCCTTCATTGAAGTTATTTTGAAAGTACTTATAACGTGTGAACTCAACTGTGAATCGCACCGAATATTCATCTCGCCAATGGAAAAAAAGTTCTGCTGGTAGAAAAAGAAGAGGCGTAATAATGTGTTGGCCTTCACGCTGCAGGTAATGTGAAGTATTTTTAGACACCCGTGAATAGAGTTACGCCAAAGAAAATAAGACCGAAACAATATATGCAGAGTTTACCTGATCCTTCCCAGGTTTTTTTCTTCGTGTCAGTGCACCTCCATACAACAAAAGCTTATACGTATGTGGAATAATTCAGGAATCGAAAGAACCTATATTCCTGAAAACAGGTCTTGAAAAATATATCTTCTTATGCCAACGTGCCCGCCTCATGGCTTTGTGAAAACTAATTAAGTTCACACAAGAATTATATAACTGCTCCCGAACAACTCTTAACTACTACAGTCGGTTCACGACTGGAAGAAACTTTTGAAAATCAACCTTTGTAAAAACACCCTAGCCGTTAGCTACATGTATATAACATTACAAACAGCGGCGAGCGCGGATACAGTTATGACGTTAGGTTGCCAGCAAAAAGAGAGGAAATAGTTCCAAAGTTTTAACGTAATTGTTAATTTATCGCTTACAAATGGGCGTCGAAAAGACTTGTATCTTATTATGCCAATTATTAATGACGTGATGATAACGTTAAATACGTTTCTTGCATAGTCACATGATCACGCTCAAGGTGAAAGTAACGCGGCCATTTGTTGACTAAACTTCGTAGTCCTTGTGTTGTTGACACACGTGCCAGAGAATTTGTGCGATTATCTCGTTTAACCTATAATAATTCATTTATTTGTCTTGTTTTACTAATATCTGCTCTTTATTATTTGGTTTTTATTAACGTATGATTTTAATTTGTGCTCACTTTCAGTTCTAATTTCTTTTGTTTTTATGTGTTTCGTGCACGTGTCTTTCCTTTGCCACTTTATTCTAACGTTGCAGTATTTGCACATAAGAATTGTTTTCACATTGTCGAAGACGTAGAATCCTTCACTCGCAAACTCTGCCGTCCTGTCGAAAACCGTCACAACCATTTTTAAATAACGTTTTACAATTGCGCGAAACATCCGACTCAACCACCACGCCATTTTAACGTATGTAGCAATTTCGATCAATACTGACGATCTTGCCTTCGATGTACGGGAATTTATCGAAAGCCACTAACAATTGATTGTAAATTGACAACTATCGATTCATCAAAATACTCGCATTTTGGGTTTATAGAATGAAATGTTTTTCGCTAGCATCGCATATTCTTTTGTGTGAAATTCTCAAGATTAAAAACTTTTCGCTTGTAGAATATCCATTAATAATATATACATGACTTTTATAATGGGTACGTGCATCTACGAACACATGTACACACACACAGTGAAATGTAAACATTGCATGTAAACATTGCCATGTGACTGCCACATGGCAATGTTTAATTACTTTTGGCGGAAGGATACGAAATGGTCTTGAAAGTAAATCTTTAGCAGGGCTTCAAGAAAGTGTCTTCCAGTCGTGAACCGACTATACTAACAAAGTTCCACGGCAACGCTCCGTATGTATAGGTGTTGCCGCACGTCACCTCAGCCATAAGCGCAATGTTAAATAATCAGCGGATGTACATCCGCTCAAGCTGATAAGAACTTCCGAGAGCAGACAGGCACGTCACTGCTTGCAACTCACGTTGAAGGTCAAACTTGTTTTCGGATGTGTTAAAGGGATCTGGAGTGGGGAAATAAAACTTCTCGTACATGAAATACTCTTTATTATTCAGGCATCCACACAATAGCACTGTGACTAGTGTTAATTATCTGAGTCAAATAGATTCAAGAGACATTATATGTTGGAAGACGTTTGCTGTTAATGANACTAGTGTTAATTATCTGAGTCAAATAGATTCAAGAGACATTATATGTTGGAAGACGTTTGCTGTTAATGAGCTTGTTGCTACTTCTAATTCTGTTATTAGTATTGCACCATCCCCAGTTTTGTATTCCAGACGTAAGCTTAAGTTTGAGCTTGGTGATGCTTTTTGGGCATTCAGAAAGTTGGTTGGTACTAATGGAGATGTTCATGTATTAAGACATGTACAGTATGTGTATGTTGCTTAATAAAGAGTATTTCATGTACGAGAAGTTTTATTTCCCCACTCCAGATCCCTTTAACACATCCGAAAACAGGTTTNTATTTCATGTACGAGAAGTTTTATTTCCCCACTCCAGATCCCTTTAACACATCCGAAAACAGGTTTGACCTTGAATATGAGTTGCAAGCAGTGACGTGCCTGTCTGCTCCCGCAAGTTCTCCCGGAAGTTCTTATCAGCTTGAGCGGATATAAACCCGCTGATTATTTAACATTGCGCTTATGGCTGAGGTGTCGTGCGGCAACGGCTATACTTACGGAGCGTTGCCGCGGAACTTTGTTAGTAGTACTTAAGAGTTGTTCGGGAGCAGTTATATAATTCTTGTGTGAACTTAATTCGTTTTCACAACGCCATGAGGCGGGCACGTTGGCATAAGAAGATATATTTTTCAAGACCTGCTTTATATTTTAAAGTAATACAGATGTGTCACACCAAGTTTTAGGGTTATCATTAAATCAAATTACATGATAACGGTCAGAAGTTTCATATTTGCATGCTACCTTAGACGATGAGGAATTATATGGGTGTACCAGAGTTAGCTGTATCGTTCCCTCATATTGTTGTACGGCAGTGTACTGACACGAAGACATCTATTGTTTCGGTCTTCTTTTCTTTGGCGTAACTATACCACGGGTGTCTAAAAATACTTCACATTACCTGATCGTGCAGTCCAACACATTATTACGCCTCTTTTTTTTCCCCCACCAGAGTACTTTTTTTATATTGGCAAGGTGAATATTCGGTGCGATTCACAGTTGAGTTCACGTGTTCTATGTACGTCCAGAATAACTTTAATGGAGGCTGAGACATGCTGGCTTTCGAGTAAATAACGCTGGCAAGCCACGGTTTGTTTCAAAACGAACAAAAATAATTTTATATTGCCCTGAAATAGGCATGAAAACTAGCTCAGGNGCAAGCCACGGTTTGTTTCAAAACGAACAAAAATAATTTTATATTGCCCTGAAATAGGCATGAAAACTAGCTCAGGATCCAGATCTCTAGTAAAATATTGCTATTTTCCTAGTTC
The DNA here is from genome assembly GCA_002778355.1 of Clitarchus hookeri. Taxonomy (NCBI): domain Eukaryota; kingdom Metazoa; phylum Arthropoda; class Insecta; order Phasmatodea; family Phasmatidae; genus Clitarchus; species Clitarchus hookeri. Next base: position 5,061 of record NQII01004042.1, read on the forward strand.
AGTTTCATTAATATTTCAATTTTGTGTTAATGACTAACATTTATTACATTGTTTTGNTATTGCTATTTTCCTAGTTCAGTTTCATTAATATTTCAATTTTGTGTTAATGACTAACATTTATTACATTGTTTTGGTTTAATATAATGCTGTTTGCATAGAAGAATATAAGTAAGAAACTTGCTCATCTTAAGTCCGTTAATAGCAAAGAGAAATTTAAACCACGTGTAAAGGAGTTCTGACAAAAATTGCACTAACGTGTATTATCTGATTTGATCACTGCGCTTCTGGAATGGCGCAATCATCAATCAATCCAGCTGTCCTGCAGAAAAGTGAGTCCCGACCCATTACCTCTTTCTTGCCGTTTGGCCATAATTGAACTCTTGAATTTGTTTGGGATCCATGAAATTTAACTGAACTTTATTAATTATTCAAAATGCAATACATTTTAAGCCAGAGGACATTGGTATGTGAGAGTCCGCAATTTCTCTTCTGCTTCGCATAATTACTGATGCTATTCAAAATATCTGGACTTTCAAGTATAATTAGGACCTGCGCAACTTTAAAAGAATTCACGAAATTAAGGCATTTAATTCTCTTCCTGCATGACTGATGAAGACTATAAACGAGATATAGAAAAGTAAGCAGTAAATATTGTTTATTTTAATTAGCCAGTCACGATATATATATATATATATTTTTTTTTTCTTTCATAAACGGAAAGCATCCTTTTAATTCGTCTTCTGAAAAAAGTAGTTTTCATTAAGCAGTTAATTTTGGTTATTTGATGGTTTTATTATTTCTGTCTCTTCCAAGCGATGAATGCTACGTTGTGTTCTAGTATTTGTTTTCTTTAGTGTGAGACGTTCATTATTAACGTACGCTATGTTGCGTGTAACATTTTTNGTTGTGTTCTAGTATTTGTTTTCTTTAGTGTGAGACGTTCATTATTAACGTACGCTATGTTGCGTGTAACATTTTTGTCCTGACTTGTTTAAAATTAACCGCTTTTATTTCTGTTTATTCGCCTGTCTTGATGTTTGAAAATATCCTCGCATTGATATCCTAGTTTTCTACTTCCTCATTCGTTTCCTACTTCCCTATCTGCAATACTAACCTTTCATAATCCTGGCGCATTTTATTTCAAGTATCATTAAGCTCAAACTAATATTTACATTCTGTAAGCCTTGCATGTCGCGCTCAAGTTGCTAAAAATTCTGCGCGCTATGTTGTCGCCTGGGACAATATCCAGTAACATTCCGGAGTATTTAATTAAATACCGTTACTGCGTGATATTCTCCGGAGACGAGATTGCATTCTGTAGAGATCCAATTTATCGTAGCTATATAGCTCACACACACACGGTTATTTACCTTCATTTAAAGACCTGCCAATACGGTGTCTTTGTGTACGACAGTCACATTAAAATAGCCGCCGTGTATATGCTATGTTCTACAGACAAACTCGAGGGAGAATATACATCTAATAAAACATAGCTAAGGAGAAGACAAGCATACGTTGTATTAAATTTCCACAGTAATAAAATGTCCTTGTTCATTGTTGTTACTGTGTAGGTTATTTATTCTTGAAGTTAACCCTTCAGTTTAGGTACAATTCAGCTGAAAATGTCGACCTAAGCTCAAAGCAACAGCCTGGTGATGCTCACTAGTTCATATTCGCCATGCAAGCCACAAAGAAAAATAAAATTAATTAAAAAAATGTTTCATACAATTTTAATAATGAAATATGAGATTTATAATTAATAATTAATAAATTTGTGATTAACGCGGTTAAGATAGTCACCAAGTAGAAGCCGACAAATTAATTATGAAGCAGTTTTTGGGTTGCCATAACATAGTTGAGAATGTTGACAAGCTTTTGAATAAAATTTAATGTTTAAAACATATATTTCATAATTCCTCGTTGCGACAGATGCGGATGATTCTCTTTAAATAATACGTTTATCAACGAATTGTGCATATATTTTGAGAATAAAATAACATATAAAAACCCCTGGGCAGATAAACACTCTTTGAAATATCATTAAAAACACGAAGTGAAATACCGTTCTTCAGCCTGCGTTTATAAATGCCGATATTACTGTCGTATTATAATTTATTTTTCAAAATGTATTATGGCAAACCTTTTTTGTGATTAAACTGCTCTCAGTAACGCTGAATTAATGTGTAAAAAAAAGGACGTTCGTTGCAAATTGTGTTATCAGCTGTTGAATTAGAGAAATAAATTTTTTATAATTTCCATTAATATTATAATTATTTCCCTGACACTACAATTTTCTGACAATTCTATAAAATGCGTACACTGAAATAATACGTATTATTTCATCTATAAGTGGGAAACAAGCTTAATTAATTAGCAATCAATTATATATTTTGGAGCAATATTTATCTACCCAGTTTGCATGAATTCTTATATAATACAGTGCAAGGATTCCAAGTAATTCTTAATATTTTTAGTAAGTAAAAAATTAACATCGTGAATTAGCCTAACTCAAAATACCTGCAATTTGACACATTATAGAAGTGGGCCCGTTACATAAATGAAAAAAATTTATAGTCCTTTACTTTCTCAAGCTTTAAACAATGCCCTCGCGAAGACTATTCGATTGTCTAGCTAGTTTAGCGATTATCGTTCCTGGGTTCTTAAATGCGGATTTCGTTGCGGTCGTCTATATTTCCGGCTGTGTGTGCGCTCTTGTAAGACGGAGTTATTAGGCTCAAGCCGTGGCCAGTTACTTGATTATTTATAGGTTATGGTAGAAAGCAAACAATGCTCCTGAATAAGGAACTTAACATTAGAACGACCACTCGTAAACACATTGGTTGTGAATATTTCCTCACGCTGTAACGAATTACGTGACCCTGAAAATATTAAGATAGTTCCTGTTGGCTGGAACAGTTAATGCGTCCCGGGTAGGAATATGTCTGTTTTTATTTTACTCCTTCTTGAGGCAAAAATCTTTCAGCCCATGAACGAGGACTCTCATTCGTTTGTAACTAACTGCTAAGGTGCTAGTTTTTCGTTAACATTATTTTAGGGCATTAAGTAAAGGAATTACGTTTCCAGAATTTTACCCTATCAATAGCGACCGTTACACCGTAAGATTATTTATTTTGCAATCACCGAAACATTCATCTATAGTCATTGGCAATAACCTTTTGTTGACCACACAAAATTTTACGAAATGAGAACCTCCACAAACTTACATCAGCGTAACAATAACAGTACAGTAAATGTATATATATATATATATATATATATACATTAACTGTACTGTTATATATATATTTTTTTTATTTNATATATATATATATATATAGGAATATATATAGGTATATATATAGGAATATATATATATATATATTCCTGCCGAAATTAAAAAATTTTCATTGGTGATTCGAACAAATAAAATCTTGAATATATGCATTTGGTCAGAATACAGCACGAGAAGTAACATCACAACTGGAATAATGTGTGGTAAGAAATCATCAGAAATGAAGTCACGTGACCTTATATAGATAAATAATGCTATTGGTCGGCACTGACGCATCCTCGTTTTGTAATTTACTACTACCAGAGCCGTCAACGAAAAGAAAATATGCCGGTTTAATTATTTGTAATTTAGTATTACGTGTTTTTTAATAAGCCACAGAATTTATAATACAACTTCATAAATGAAGGCTTGATGTCTAAGTAAAATATTTAAAGACTTGTTTATGAAAACAATTAACTTTAATGACAAAGAATAAACTCGAATTAGCGGATTTTATGTTGTTTATTTTGATTTGTTTGTCCTAATCGCACCATGATCGTGACAAGCTGGAGGTATAAAAATTTACATTATTCCTTTCCCTCAACACGAAAAAGAAGGCGATTTGTGCATACCAATAATTTAAATAAAAGTTAAGTGTATGTTTTCGTCAGTTAGTGATTTTTGAATTTTTAAATTGACTGTTTAAGAACTACGGATATTTCTTTAGACATTAACATCTGCGATTTATTTCTTCATTTCTAACCTTGGCGTGGACATGAAATCAGTTCTTACGTGAACGGTACAGAAGTAACCGAGAGGCACGTGCAGTCGTAATCTGAGCTCGCGCACACGGCCAGCCGCGCTTCACCAGGTGTTGAATTGCACTTTGCCTTTGCGCACTGACCGCCGGGGGGCGGCTTGTTACTCCAGCCGCTTGTTTTATTTCTCTCTCACACAAGCCAACTTCAATTCATATGATAATAAACACAGATATCTGCATGCACAAGGCAACATCAGCGAAGACCTATGTTCAAAGGGAGCCAGTATCGATACTCGACTCGTTCGGCCCGAATTTCTATTTTAAAAATCACTCCAGGTGAATGCCGGGATGGTTACTTGGTCGAGTCCTTACTTGTTCCCGCTTGTCCTAGCAACTTTCTTCGTCTCAAAATAGTATTAAATTTACTTTTATTATTATTTAATTTGCACGCCGCCTAGATAATATAAACTCACTCTACTATTTTACGAGAATCTAATCGCCACGAATAAAAGTTATTTATATGTGTTCATTATAGGAGGAAGTGGGTTGCGCCAATTTTCCTCACATCGTATCCGCAGCATCGATTTCAGAATCACGAGCCAGCCACGTTTCGAGGACGAAAATCATTAAAAAAAATTGCAATACGTAATGCAGACAAATGTGTACGCATTAACTTTAAAAAAATAACTATATTGAGCACACAGACTTATTTGGTATCAGCAATTCCTTGCATATTTCAGGCATACCGATATACCATTTTGCATTTCCAGGTATTTGCAAAAACAATTGTATATAGAATTTATTTTCTACATTCGACAGGGATTAATATAACTCTAAAATTTCATGGTATCCGTAATGAACTGGCTGCAAAATTATCTTTTTTTTTTCTCACGTGTGGTCTTTCCTTATGTCTCGACGAGGTTGAAGGGTGGTGAATGAGAGCTGTATGCGCGTGTCTTTACTGGAATTCGTATTGTGGTTTAAATCTGCATGGTGGACTAGCATCTCGGGAATAAAACTATGTGTTAGTTTGTGTAATTCATAAAGAGGCCGCACACATGTACATACACATGTTCGCATGTCACTTTTCATTCGGCTAAAGTCAGGTAGCAGTGTGGGTTGGACTCTGAGGGGGTGGGTTTTTTTTTTTTAAATGCGGATCAGATATATCATGCAACAAGTAGTTTTATTTCCCGAATCCAGATCCCTTTAACACACCCGAAAACATGTTTGACCTTGAACGTTAGTTGCAAGCTGTGACGTGCCAGCACGCTCCCGGAAGTTGGTATCAGTTGTTGCGGATGTACATCCTTTGATTATTTAACATTGCGTTTATGGCTGAGGTGCCGTGCGGCAGCGACTGTACTTACTGAGAGCTGCCGCGGGGTTTTGTTAGTAGTAGGAAAACCGTGGTCTGGAGCAGTGCCTTTATAAAGACTTGTGAAATTTTATTAGTTTTCACAGCGCCATGAGGCGAGCACGTTGTTATAAGAAGAGATATATTTCAAGACCTGTTTTTCGGAATATTGGTTCTTTCGATTGCGATGTTGCTAAAGATGATTTTGTTTTTGTAAAGTAAGNTCAAGACCTGTTTTTCGGAATATTGGTTCTTTCGATTGCGATGTTGCTAAAGATGATTTTGTTTTTGTAAAGTAAGTTACGACAGCAGAAGAGAGCTTCATTCTACTCAGCTTCATCTACAGATTCGCTTTGCAGGGAATGACTGCCCACATTGGATCTGGTATTCTGGAGGTTTTGCTTTTTCAGGCATCCTCACAACAGTACAGTGGCTAGTGTTAATTATCTCAGTCAAATTGATTCAAGAGACATTATATTTTGGAAGACGTTTGCTGTTAATGAGCTTGCGAAGGTCTACAAAGTTCGTTCCGACGGGGCACGCATTGCGAATCGCCGACTCTTGGCGTCTTACAAACACATACGCAGGGTAATTGGGAATTATGGCAGAGTCAAGCATTGCCGGAATTTCCTCGTATGGAATATTCTCCTCGTCACACCTAAGTCCATGCGTTTCGTACGTCTGTAGGCCGTACGCCACGGACACGGCGGTAAAAAAGTGAAAACTTTGGTTTTCTCGTCTTCATCACTGTACGAGATGGCAATCTGCTTGNGCCGCGCTTCACCAGGTGTTGAATTGCACTTTGCCTTTGCGCACTGACCGCCGGGGGGCGGCTTGTTACTCCAGCAGCTTGTTTTATTTCTCACACAAGCCAACTTCAATTCATATGATAACAAACACAGATATCTGCACGCACAAGTCAACACTAGAGAAAACCTATGTTCAAAGGGAGCCAGTATCGATACTCGACTCGTTCGGCCCGAATTTATATTTTAAAAATCACTCCAGGTAAATGCCGGGATGGTTTCTTGGTCGAGTACTTACTTGTTCCCGCTTGCCCTAGCAACTTTATTCGTCTCAAAATAGTATTAAATTTACTTTTATTATTATCTAATTTGCACACAGCCTAGATAATATAAACTCACGCTACTATTTTACGAGAATCTAATCGTCACGAATAAAAGTTATTTATATGTGTTCATTATAGGAGGAAGTGGGTTGCGCCAATTTTCCTCACATCGTATCCGCAGCATCGATTTCAGAATCACGAGCCAGCCACGTTTCGAGGACGAAAATCATTAAAAAAAATTGCAACACGTAATGCAGACAAATGTGTACGCATTAACTTTAAAAAAATCACTATATTGAGCACAAAGACTTATTTGGTATCAGCAATTCCTTGCATATTTCAGGCATACCGATATACCATTTTGCATTTTCAGGTATTTACAAAAACAATTGTATATAGAATTTATTTTCTACATTCGACAGGGATTAATATAACTCTAAAATTTCATGGTATCCGTAATGAACTGGCTGCAAAATTATCTTTTTTTTTTCTCACGTGTGGTCTTTCCTTATGTCTCGACGAGGTTGAAGGGTGGTGAATGAGAGCTGTATGCGCGTGTCTTTACTGGAATTCGTATTGTGGTTTAAATCTGCATGGTGGACTAGCATCTCGGGAATAAAACTATGTGTTAGTTTGTGTAATTCATAAAGAGGCCGCACACATATACATACACATGTTCGCATGTCACTTTTCATTCGGCTAAAGTCAGGTAGCAGTGTGGGTTGGACTCTGAGGGGGTGGGTTTTTTTTTTTTAAATGCGGATCAGATATATCATGCAACAAGTAGTTTTATTTCCCGAATCCAGATCCCTTTAACACACCCGAAAACATGTTTGACCTTGAACGTTAGTTGCAAGCTGTGACGTGCCAGCACGATCCCGGAAGTTGGTATCAGTTGTTGCGGATGTACATCCTTTGATTATTTAACATTGCGTTTATGGCTGAGGTGCCGTGCGGCAGCGGCTATACTTACTGAGAGCTGCCGCGGAGTTTTGTTAGTAGTAGGAAAACCGTGATCTGGAGCAGTGCCTTTATAAAGACTTGTGAAATTTTATTAGTTTTCACAGCGCCATGAGGCGAGCACGTTGTTATAAGAAGAGATATATCTCAAGACCTGTTTTTCGGAATATTGGTTCTTTCGATTGTGATGTTGCTAAAGATGATTTTGTTTTTGTAAAGTAAGTTACGACAGCAGAAGAGAGCTTCATTCTACTCAGCTTCATCTACAGATTCGCTTTGCAGGGAATGACTGCCCACATTGGATCTGGTATTCTGGAGGTTTTGCTTTTTCAGGCATCCTCACAACAGTACAGTGGCTAGTGTTAATTATCTCAGTCAAATTGATTCAAGAGACATTATATTTTGGAAGACGTTTGCTGTTAATGAGCTTGCGAAGGTCTACAAAGTTCGTTCCGACGGGGCACGCATTGCGAATCGCCGACTCTTGGCGTCTTACAAACACATACGCAGGGTAATTGGGAATTATGGCAGAGTCAAGCATTGCCGGAATTTCCTCGTATGGAATATTCTCCTCGTCACACCTAAGTCCATGCGTTTCGTACGTCTGTAGGCCGTACGCCATGGACACGGCGGTAAAAAAGTGAAAACTTTGGTTTTCTCGTCTTCATCACTGTACGAGATGGCAATCTGCTTGATGGTGTACGAGTCTAGCGAGCGAAAACCTTGGATGTTGCAAAATATTATTTTTTCACTAGAGGTTTTTTTTTCTTATATAAAAATTTTTAGGTTCCCATACACACACTTAGTTTAAAAATTTTTTACGAAGTCATTTAAAACTTTATTGAGATGCATACACATCGAGTACCTGTTTTCTGGGTTGGTTTCTACGCCGGGTAGTGCTTGCCATTAAATTTCTTGAAGGGGAGCATCTTCCACGGGTACAGCTTGCTCGGCGGGCCTTGCACAAACCCCTGCGATGCGACTTGTAGGGAACTGAAGTGGTGCAGTCCTCGAAACAGTCCTTGTACGTGAGACAGTCCCGTATGTCTTCGTCCTGCTGCAGGTAGGCCGGAAAATACTTGATTACGGTCGAAATTTGATGCGTAGACCAGGAGAAATTCTTTCGGCAGGTACGGTAACTCGTCCCGCTTGTCCAAGGCATTAAGCGAGTGCACCCTTCCAAATGCCAAAATGGCCGAAAGGATTTTACGGCTGCTCGGACAATACACATATATTTATAAGAGCAAGGAAAATGACGGATTTTCCGAGGGGGCTCGGGGTGCGTCTTATAAAGAGGATTTAAGGGAAAAGAATAGTCCACCCTCGCGATTAAAGTAGGCCACCGATTGTTTGGAACGAAGGTTTCCGAAAAGGGGGTGGAGGTGAACCGACTAATTCGGCGAACGTAGGTTTCCAAAAACACACAAGTAATTAACCAATGAGAAATATTGGCGGAATAATTAAATATATATGAAGGGGGTGGGCAATGACCCAATGATAATCAGGGGTGGGGCAATTGGCCAATAAAATATATTGGAGGTGGCGAGTGGAGTGGGTCAGCCATCTGCTGGGCGCGGTGCTGGGGACAGTATCAGGAATGTAAGACAAATGACAAACGAAAAAAACCAAGTTGACGGTCGAATGAATGTGAGAGGCAAACTCCATTACGGTATAAACAAATGACAAAAGAAAAAACCAAGATGGAGGTCTTAGCTGTGATGCCTACCAAAATGGTGGACTGCAGCTACCAAGATGGTAGAATGAGTATGGGAGGAGGGGATGGGGGGACTTCCAGAAATTTAAGTTTTTTAAATATTTAATAGTTCGTAAATAATTTTTAATTTTTNGAGGAGGGGATGGGGGGACTTCCAGAAATTTAAGTTTTTTAAATATTTAATAGTTCGTAAATAATTTTTAATTTTTAAAAAAATATTTTAAATATATTTTTTAGACATTTTTTAGATTTGTTTGGATTTCATTTTTTATTTTTCAGGTTATAGGTTAAGGTCACATTTATCCAAGATGGCCTCCGGCTGACCGGAATGACGGAGCACCAACAACTCCGACGCTCCTGTCATGGGTCCCGATGTTCCAAATTCCCCATAATTCCTCTACTCAAAATATTATTAAACTGAGTGCCAACTAATGCAGTGCGTTGTCCCTTTGATGCAATTTTATATACTTGGTTAAGCTGTCTTTGCACGAGGCGGAGGACTAGCTTGAAAGTAAAACTTTAGCATTGCTTCAGAAACGTTGAAAGTAACCATGAATGGACTACATCATCTCATTGGTTTCTTGCTAGCACTGTGGAAGGCGACAAATGGGCCAGTATTTTACTGCGTACTTATCATTGGCTCATGGGTTTTCTGGAAGGTGTTAAATAGCACGTGGATCAATTTCAGAAATAACGTAAGTGTGCTAGCGGTTGAATTCTAGCTTGTCCTGAAATTAATCAACGAAATATTTTTTTAGTCTCTGCTCATAAGAATTAACTTTCCATGACCAGGGGCTTTGCGAAGTAAGCTTACAGAGTTAAAGTTTGAGGTTCAAGTGCCACTATTATGCGCAGAAAAGCTAAGACGATCAGCGCTTATAGATTGTAATGGGTTCCGAACTATTTTAATGTTTTTCCGGTGCTGACAGATTGGGCTATGAGGAGGGTTCCGTAGTACAGATCCGCTGACCCATGCTACCGGCCCTCTTAACTTAATCATATTTGCACATTATTTCTTGGCATTTCTGTGTTACTTTANCCGCTGACCCATGCTACCGGCCCTCTTAACTTAATCATATTTGCACATTATTTCTTGGCATTTCTGTGTTACTTTCCATCGCATATGCTATATAACTGAATTCCTCTCTGACGTACTTTCAGATGCCGTTGTAATAAATGTACGTTTATGGGGGAAAATCATATGGGGTTTAATTATTTCTTTCCATACACGTGTTACGAATAGTCACTTTGCGGCAAATAACTTGCCCCCGTACTTAATTTNGGTTTAATTATTTCTTTCCATACACGTGTTACGAATAGTCACTTTGCGGCAAATAACTTGCCCCCGTACTTAATTTCATTTAGCGAAAACTGCATTTCGTGATCGGCAACCATTCCGGAAATTTTGGGGGCTGTCCACGTTAGGTGGACCACCCTTTATATGTACGTATTCATACTAAAAAAATTTATTTACAGAAGTTATTAATTAACGAGCGTAGTTTCATCTCACCTGCAGGCAGCTTGCTGCAACGCAAAGGTTTATGATCAAGATCACCGTGTTTCGTAGGCACCACATTGTCAGCCGCCTCTGTCAGCGGGGTTAGGAAGTGAAATTTTTTGTTGGTCGTCTCGTGCATTTCATAGCGACGCCGCGGGCGTGAAACGGTAGAGCTGGCGTCGAGCTCCCTCGGGCGCGGCCACCGGCCTAACAAGGTCCTCCCGAGTTCCGCGACATTAACGACGCTCGCATTGTCGCCGGGGGGAGATCGGCCACCCACGCCAGCGCGCGCGCTGTCGGTGGAACGGAACGCCTCGAACGCCGCACGGTCACGTTGTGGCAGCTGCTCGTGCGAGAACNGGAAGGGCGAGCGCGCTGTTCGTGTGTGGCGGAAGGGGGGAGGGGGGCCGTAAAACCAATGACGTTGTCAGCCGGGATTAATCGGGAAACTAATATCCGCCTGCACTCGTTCGTGATTTTTTTTTCCTTTCCTTAACGGTTGTTACTGTTTTACGACATCTGAGCAAACAGTTTACAAAGAGATTCAAACAATATGACGTAGAGTGCGCGTACGTGATGCACAGTAGTAGCCTTTCGCAGTGTTCCAACACTGGACTGTTTTTTTTTATATAAAAATTTTGCATTAAGACTGACAGAAATCATAACAGAAAGTGGGTAGAAATTAGTGATTTGTTTTTGTGTATCTATCTGTTTCTGGCGATACTGGTTGTGTTAGGAGGCATAGGAGAACGTACTATGACATAAGTGAGAAAATAATTTTTACTATGAATGGTAATGTTGCAAAAGTTCGTTACGGTCGGCGGAACATTAATTGAGGATTTTTTAGTCTTCTGCTCTACGGGCACACGGATTTTTGAGGAGAATATTTCCATCTCTAAGAGGTTTGCAATATATACTGTGATTTATTTTTAAAAGTCACTGTTAACTTCATATACTTCAATAAAAGACAGTTCATTAAAAACAAATCCGACCTCCCGTGGCGCAGTCGATTGGTGTGCAGCCGGTATAGGGTGGAGGAGGTTCTGGGTTCGATTCTCAGGCAAGGCATGGGTGTTAGTTTAAGTTAGGCCATACACTGAAGAGCCAAAAAACTGGTACACCTGCCTAATACCATGTAGGGCCCCCGCGATCACGCAGAAGTGCCGCAAGACGACGTGGAATTGTCTCGACTAATGTCTGACGGTATGCATGAGGCATTTAAATCTGCGCCAATTTGAGAAAGGGTTGCACATCTGTCACGTTTAATGATTCTCATCAGTCGTAGTTTGTCCCGTTCGTTTAGGATCCTTTTCCGGCCAGAGCGATGCCGAAGATTTGATGTTTTACCAGATTCCTGATATCCACGATACACTCGTGAAATAGTCGTATGCGAAAATCCACATTTTATAGCTACCTCGGATATGCTATGTCCCATCTCTCGTGCGTCGACTATAACACCACGTTCAAACTCACTTAAATCTTGATAATCTGCCATTGTAGCAGCAGTAACCGATCTAGCAACTTTGCCAGACGGGAAATTTTGTTCATATAAAAGGTTGGATCTGTTGAAAAACCAAATGTATAATTACACGTTCGTAATTGTTGACCATACAACTTGAACAGTTGTATTATTAATGATGGGTTAGTCAGTTTTAGGGGAGATGCAACAGAAGACGAAAATCAGTTAACTGATTTTTAGTTTATGTTCAAATTCTCCTCCTCTTACAGTCAGAAGTGAGGTTCTGCATATTCGAGGTCATCGCTGTAACCGACGCTTTCGCCTTGTTGAGATATTATCGAAGATTCGGTTCCCCTTGACGGCCTACACAGATTCTAACAAAAATTATGTGTATTTATTTTACTCACTGATATTAGTCAGGGATCCGTGTTAACATGAGTGAAAACTAGAAGGTTTATGATTAGGAACTGTATTAAATTTTGCTGAGTTGAGACGTAAAATTATGATGAGCCGATTTATGAAATACTTGACGTCTAGGTCATCAGACACCACAAAATATTAAGCTAAATAGAGTCATAAAATACATGAGAGACTATAAAATGCACTAATGTTTGTGAAAAATGTAACACCAAGAAGGATACATGTGATTGAAATGAACCTTATACCACAGATTAGGGACATGACAATACACAATTGTTTAGTATTACAGAACTGTACACGATATCTCTCTTGGAGAATTCAGTATGGTGTGAATCCCTCACGTGCTGCAATCAGAGCTCCTAAATTTCGTGCCATGGAATCAGAAAAGGCCTGGATATGTTCCTGGGAAATCTCCCTANTGCTGCAATCAGAGCTCCTAAATTTCGTGCCATGGAATCAGAAAAGGCCTGGATATGTTCCTGGGAAATCTCCCTTCAGGCGGTTTATAGGGGAGACTGGGTACGGTTGTGCCATTTTGCATTTGATCGGCAATAGTTTTATATACCAGTTAGCTAAAAAAAAGTGATTTTTCGTATAATTTCTACATAACCCTACATATAATTAACTNATAGTTTTATATACCAGTTAGCTAAAAAAAAGTGATTTTTCGTATAATTTCTACATAACCCTACATATAATTAACTAAAACTTTATCCCTGAACATAATGGTTTGTACACAGGAGCAAGTTAAAAAAAAAAGGGGAAAATGTCACAACCGACCACACCCCAGGGGCCGTTGTGACAGTGCTTGGGGTCAAAAGTGACAGGTTTAATAATACTCTGAAATGGTCTGAAATCACTTTTATTGCAACAAAACAAATAAAATACCCACTTTAATCACTTACAACTAATAAGACACTTTAGCATCTGTAGTTATTATAATCAGCCTTCGTTTATCTAAATTGAATAAACCTGTATTTCTAGATAGAAACTAGCTTTACAGGAACTCTTTAAGATTAAAAATAAAACATTAATAAACGTAACCTCACAATCTTTGAAATAAAAACACGACAATGTGTTCTTCAACAAAAAAATAAACATATTTGTATCAACATCTGAACAAGGACATTCGATTAATTTGAAACATCTCTGCTGCTTGTCGCAGAGATACACCTCGTTTTGTTTCAATATATGCATTTTCGTATTGAGTAATGTCTTGCCTCCCCCTTTCGGTCTTCCGCAAGCGTTGTCTGGGCATCTAAAACAATAAAACACAACTTTTACTTATGTCACAACCGTACCCACAAAAAATGTCACAACCGTACCCAACGCACTTTTTTTCATAAAAACAAACACCATGCCAAAATGAAATAATCTATGAACAAAGTAATCACTGCTTTTTATTTACTAATGTATATGTTATATAGATAAATAACACTTAATACTCAATCTGTATATATGTAACAACAATTATCAAAAGAAATCGAACAAAAATACTTACTTTTGACTGTCAAAAACAAATGCGGGTCTCTCCTAGCGTACGCAGCGCGCAGCGGCTGACGCAATACTGTGACACGGGTTCAGACATGCAAGCCCCTCCCTTCGCCGTTACCACAATTCGCTAATCCGTATACTTTGGCTAATATTTCGACTGTCACTTTCGTATCCTGGCACAATCTTACCCAGTCTCCCCTATGCGAGTTCACAAAGCATCAGCAGTGATTGCTGGAGGACCGTAAGGAACAAGTCTCCGACCAACCATATCCCATACATGTTCGATGGGCGACATGTCAGGCGAACGTGGAGACCAGGAAAGCAGTGGTACCCGTCGTTCATTGACGAAGGCTTGCACATTCTTCGCCACATGTGGCCGGGTATTGTCCTGCTGAAATATGACATGTGGAGTTGCCTGAAGGAGGGACNATATCCCATACATGTTCGATGGGCGACATGTCAGGCGAACGTGGAGACCAGGAAAGCAGTGGTACCCGTCGTTCATTGACGAAGGCTTGCACATTCTTCGCCACATGTGGCCGGGTATTGTCCTGCTGAAATATGACATGTGGAGTTGCCTGAAGGAGGGACAGTGCCTCGGGCTCTAAAACCTCCCTAATGTATCGGTTGCTATTCAGATTGCCCTCAATACGTAGGAGTCGAGATCGCATGCTGTATCCAATGCCACCCCAAACCATCACACTTGGTGTGTGTCTTCTATGCCACTCCACAATGCAGGCTGCCAGATTGCTGTTACCACGGTAGCTTCTAACACGTATGCGGCCATCACTGCAGGACAGGTTGAAGCAGGAATCGTTCGAAAACACTACATTTTGCCACTCAGCATGCCAGCAATGTCGTTCACGTGTCCATTGCAGTCTGAGGCGTTTGTGGTTTCTGGACAATGGCAGCCGACGCAATGGCATGCGTGCCACCAGTCCAGCCCGCAGCAGACAGCGTCGAGCCGTCGACGCATACAGGTCCACACCTGTTGCAGTGCTCCAGTGTCGATCCAACACTGTAGAAGAGGCTGTACGGTCCGTTACGGTCATGTGGACAAGATGGCGGTCATCCCGTGCTGTGGTCACATTGCATGGTCCAGTACCCGCTCGTCGCTGCGTGCGACCGTCTTATATCCACTGGTTCCACACACGCATCACTGCCATAGCCGCATGCTCTGTACAAGCCGAAATGTCACTATATGACAAACCCGTTTCCCGAAGACCGATCATTATTCCCCTTTCGTACTCACTCGCATACTAATATGGCGCCCTTTGACGTCGACGACACATCGTGGCACTTGCTTTCACTTCGTTTGACGGCTCTTCACTGACTAAGCTTGGCGTAACACTGACAATTCCGGTCACACAAGAGAAGGTGCTGCTGGGCCTACGTGTACGCCATCTCTCTGCAATCGTAATAACGTATTTCTGGTACACTGTTCTGCACATCCTTCGAGTTTGGAGTCATTCGGGACATTCTTTCTGGGTGTTGCAATTTTCACAAACAAAGAATCATGAAAATCAATTAAAAAATATTTCTACGTAACAATAAAACAAATATCACTTAATTATAACTTCAAATTTGCACAGGCACGATGGAAAACCGCTTGAGAAAAAGCCCCCATATGCTGTTGGTAGGGATCTAATACGTAACTTCCTGAATGCTAGTTAGGTGTGGTACTACATGATAGAACAAGCTCTGTTCAAATAATTCTGTTATCTGTGTTCCCGTGTAAGCTGTCTCTCTGATTACACCTTTGCCTTCAGTATTGTCAGGTTTAGCACAAATTATAAGTTGATAAACTGTAAATACGTGAATTTAGACTTCGATTGCATGAAATTTTCGGCCGATTTTACAGTTTTGGGACCAAAAACCTTTCGCAAACAATGACGTTTCTTTCTATTTTAAATCAGATAGTTTCGTGTTTGAAAATGTGTTACAACAAAATAGTTGAAAATATAGTTATTGACTCGGATTTTCCATTTGAATACCTTTAAATGTGAATCCAAATTTAATATTTTTGCTAAAATGATACTTGCCTTAATACACACTTGAAATAAAGTTTTGCACCTTCTGTGATTTAGTTGCTCATAAAAGATGATCCCTGTGATAGGCGCATTACAAAATGGCAACGGAATGAACAGTGTNTTCTGTGATTTAGTTGCTCATAAAAGATGATCCCTGTGATAGGCGCATTACAAAATGGCAACGGAATGAACAGTGCGTATTTTCATCACCATACTTTCTATAGAGTCATGAGCAACCGAGTAACTCAGTAATTTCAGTGGTGCGATACTTGAGGTGTATATAAACACCACTGTTTGAAACTGAGAAAAATTCAATTTTAATTTCCTTTATATCTAGCTTAGCAAATTCGTTGAAAATCTGAATAACACAGCAGTATTCAGTATTACAGACTTTGGGAGTGCATCGCAAATGGGATAAGAACGCATAGAGAAACTTTCCTATCAAATGTTTGGAACGAGTATCTAAACTTCGGTTAAAATGTACTTCAGGTTTACAGAATAATTTCAATACTATGGTTAANCAAATGGGATAAGAACGCATAGAGAAACTTTCCTATCAAATGTTTGGAACGAGTATCTAAACTTCGGTTAAAATGTACTTCAGGTTTACAGAATAATTTCAATACTATGGTTAAGTACTAAAATTTCACTAGATAACCTTTGAATTACGATTCTGTGTTCAATCTCAGGTTTTAACGTACCATTATGTTGTAAAAATAAATGTACTGTGGTAAATACATAGCTTAATGCTTGACTGTTCCCTCNTTCTGTGATTTAGTTGCTCATAAAAGATGATCCCTGTGATAGGCGCATTACAAAATGGCAACGGAATGAACAGTGTGTATTTTCATCACCATACTTTCTATAGAGCAATGAGCAACCGAGTAACTCAGTAATTTCAGTGGTGCGATACTTGAGGTGTATATAAACACCACTGTTTGAAACTGAGAAAAATTCAATTTTAATTTCCTTTATATCTAGCTTAGCAAATTCGTTGAAAATCTGAATAACACAGCAGTATTCAGTATTACAGACTTTGGGAGTGCATCGTATATGGGATAAGAACGCATAGAGAAACTTTCCTATCAAATGTTTGGAACGAGTATCTAAACTTCGGTTAAAATGTACTTCAGGTTTACAGAATAATTTCAATACTATGGTTAAGTACTAAAATTTCACTAGATAACCTTTGAATTACGATTCTGTGTTCAATCTATGGTTTTAACGTACCATTATGTTGTAAAAATAAATGTACTGTGGTAAATACATAGCTTAATGCTTGACTGTTCCCTCNGGTTTTAACGTACCATTATGTTGTAAAAATAAATGTACTGTGGTAAATACATAGCTTAATGCTTGACTGTTCCCTCCTTACCACTCCTTTACTTCTCTCGTGAAAATTCTACAATCATGTGAGGGAAATTTATATGATAACGATTGTTCTTCGCTAGTCCTCTTCAAACAAACAAATTAAATTGTATGCACCCGCCAACAATGTTTTGACCAAAAAAATGCGAGATACTCAATTTCAGTGTATGTGCTTCCGCAATTGAAAGTTCTTTAACTGTGTGCAAATATGTCGAAATGTATGTTCATTTGTTTACTGGAAAATATAGTATTTAACTTATCTAAAATTAAATGTTTCCTTATAATCCCTATTTTAATCACTACTTTTTATCAGTTGAATAAGTCATAAGTAATTACTTAAATGCATTTCGTAGTTAATTAAATTACATAATAAAATCAACAAGTTATGACTTCAATAATATTAAAACAGCTGCAGAGTACTTTAATTACTACTGAGGTCGTTTGCGGTTCTTTCTTGTTATAGTAAACCTTGAGCGGTTTACGAATGTACAACGCGTAAAATGAAGCGTTACAAATGAAGGAAGAACATAAACTTCATTATATCTAGAGTTTATTGCTTTTCGAAAGCGAAAGTATAGATTACGATTCGAATAATCTGTTGGTAGAAATATATGTATCCAGAGGAAAGGTCTTAGCTGACGCAACGGCGTGTAAAACTATGCATAATATTGCTGTTAATATGGTGTAAAAAGTACACCACTGACTAAACAACAATGAAGGAAATTAAGTAACTTTTGAAAAAAGAATGAAATGAGAGTAGATACAGAAGTTGTATACGGCAACAACAGTAGATGGTGGTAGTGCCGAGATACCCCGTCCGCCATCTTGGATAACGTCATGTTACGGGTCTCCAAGTGAAACTTGTGGCTGGTGAGGGACCATGGAACTAACTCGACCGGGTCAATGACCCCACGCGCGCGCTTTTTCCTACTCTGCCATTCCGGTGGGGTAGTGGCCATCTTGGATTTACCTTGACCTTGATGTGGAGGACCTTAACCTTGATCTCTGCCCGTCCATTTGGTTTCCGGTCGTCATTTTGTGTTATTCTATTGGTAATTTTTTTTCGGCAACCGTCTTGTTTACTGTCGATTCCGTTGCAGTCTGCTGGAGTGCGCCGTTGGTGACTGCAATATTTATTTTCTAATTGGTTCGACTGTCATCTGCTAGAGTACGCCACTGGTGGCCGCCATATTGTTTACCATTGTTTCCGATGTCTCCTGCTAGGTGGCACTAATATATTAATTTTTTCCGCCTTGAATTTTAAGGCGAAGTGCTATTTACCGTACACGTATTTAAGAAAATTACTGTGGAGTGTAGGAACCTCGAACTGCCGGCTTTTGTGGCGGTAAGCATACGCTCTATCCAAATGAGGCAAAGTGTCAACTACCATACTGGATGTTTAAGAGTGTTAGTATTGCAAAATCGTGCGATTTCAGAAATTCTTTTTGTAATTACCGGTGAAATCGAATGTACAGTACACCTTAACAGTGTAGAATTCACTTTCGCACCACGCAGTTGCCAATCAGACACAATGCGCGTTCCCAGAGCCACGCGCCCAATAAACGAACGAGTTCCCTAACATCATAGGAACCACCACACTATTTCGCTTCTGTGTATTGACCTACTCTGTGGCTCGAACTTACGCTGCTTCACCTCCCCCCTACAAGCCATCCTCCAAGCCCGAGTTCCAATTTATACCCCGGCACAGCAGCTTGCCACCAAGTCTGTCGCATCTGTCCTACATTCGCCCAGCTCTCCACACCTACAATTTCTGCAACCTCAGCAGCATGCCTGATGCTACTAGTAAACCATCGATCTCTCCCCGTCCCCTTTCTCTCCCACACAGCCCACCACTATTTGTTCAATGAAGTTATGGCCACCCAAATCATATCGTAAGTAACACTCGTGAACCTAAGAATGTACAGTATGTGGAATTTCAAGCCGTACAGATTTTAATAAGCATAGTTGGGTGAATTTTCGAATCATTCAAGTTAATCCCATGAAATCAAGATGGGAAACCCGGGGCAGAACGGGGTACCAAGTTGAAAATGTGTTTTAAAAATACAAAACGATTAATTAAGAGAGCTGCAAATTTTTCTATGAGCACATTATAATGTAACAATCACAAAAATACAATAATATTGTANGAGCTGCAAATTTTTCTATGAGCACATTATAATGTAACAATCACAAAAATACAATAATATTGTAAAAAAACAAAATAACAATATTTTATTTGAAAAAAAAAATGATGTAATGTGCCCAGTTCTGCCCCGGGAATTGGGCAGAAAGGGGTGGTAATGACAAGTAATTATAAAAACATATAAAACTAGTGGAAGTTCAGAAATAATAGGTTTGCTCTATATTTATTTACTTTTAAGTGATTTTAAAGGTTTAACTACAGTTTTCATTGATTGTGTCCTTTTCTTAAGCCTATTCACAAAATTCACACACTAGGACAGCCTCATCATCTTCGCTATCTATTGCCGCACAGGAATTGTGTGCCCATTTTTTGCACATGGAACAAGCGACCTTCAACTGACTTTGAGTAAAATTCAGCGCAATATAAACATTCACAGTCAGAACAATCCTCAGAATCACTCTTGTTAGTTTTGGGTTCTCTCTTCAGCTCCTTCATTTTTCCATTTATCTCCAGGCACTTTCCTTTGTTTTTTCCATTCTTAATTTTATTCTCTTTATTCAATAGTTGTATCCTTGCTATTTCTTCTTTGGCAAAGTTATTTTCCTCTTTTTCCTTAATAGCGGCTTCTAACTCTTTTTTGTATGGGGAATCTGTTAAGACAGCAGTCTTCCCCCTCTTCCGATTCGTCCTGTTAGTACTTTCTTTAACTTTTGGGATAGGCATTATAATTTCAGGTGAAACATGAAATGAATAGGCCCTGTTGTCAGTTGTCATCCAAGAGCACCCAGGAGTGGCACAATTAGCCTCATTAAATCGGACCTTCTTAGTCGGCGTGTCATCATTAGAGTTGGCTGAAACCTCGCCAGCTTTATCATCCAACCTGATAGGAATGTCTTTTTTAACTGGTGTGCTAGGCGAAGGTAATTCCAATTGTTCAGCTCCAGATATGAACACCTCTTCACTTGAAGGCCTACCAAGTCCGATGTCAGTTGTGTCTACTGGGATAAAATCGGCGTCGGCGAATATGGATGGGTCAGTTGGCCATATTCCTGTAGCTTGGAAACCATCAATAGCAGTTTTCATTGTTGCACTTTGGATAAAAGCTAATCCAAAAAGCGTTGAAATTTGAAAGAGAGTTACGACTTTCCCTGGGTGGCTTCGCAGCAATTTTCGAAGCTCATCGCTGCAATGAAGACTTAAAGGCTTCATAAAAGAAACATCAAGTAGCTGAAGTCTGGGAGAACAATGTGGTGGTAGACATAGCAACGAAACGCCACTCTCCCTCGCGTAGTCTATAACCTCAAGGTTCTTGGTATGTGTTGAGTGGCCATCTAACAAAAGAAGAACCGGGAAGTCTTTTGATGCCTTAGAAAATTCCAAAAATTTTCGAAACCATACAAAAAAGACTCAGCAGTCATCCATCCAGTGCTGTGCACCTCAGCCCAACCTCCTTGTGGCAATCCTAACTCAAATTCTTTCTGCTTTTTCTTTCGAGGAAAAATGAGCATCGGGGCCATGTAAGCTCTGCTTTCCGACATACAAATAAGGCAGGTTACAGTTTCGCCCCTTTCTGCGTATGTTAACGATCCGACTTGACGTTTCCCTTTGCAAGCTATGATCTTTGATTGGTTTTTAGGGTTCACTGAAACGCCTGTTTCATCGCAATTAAATATTTGACAAGCCGTTAGTTTGTGCTTGTCGAGTAAATTCGTTAGCAACGAAAAAAAAACTGTCTACAGCAACTTTATTAAAGCCCATGGCTCTTGCACCAGATGTTGCTTCGGGTTTGCGAACAGATAAAGTAGGATGTCTCTTAAGGAATCCATTGACCCAATCTTGGCCTGCGATTCCACTTTGAAATATATGACCAATGCTATTTTTTACAGCCAACTGATAGCTAAACTATGCAAGTCTTTCATTGTTAGACCGAATAACCTACCCTCCATAGTTTTTGAGTAGTTAACGAGCTCAAGTTCCTGCTCTTCCGTAAATACGTGTTTAAATTTTCCAGCCATTTTATCAATCTTGTTGTCAGGGTTTTCCTTTCTTTTTTAGCGTATCTTTCCAGAGTATACTGGGGAACATCATATTGGTTCGAAGCCTTCAAATACCCAGATTGGCCCGAAATAACCGCCTCGACAGCATTGTTCATCGCCTAAGTAGTCCATGATTGCATATTTGTTTTTTTCTTATAGTCTCTAAACATCTGAAATTGAAAGAAAGAAAAAAAATAGGGGCGTACTAAAAATTATCTCTTAGTTAAAAACATTGCGGGGCAGAATGGGGTACTTCCCCATTCCGCCCCACCCGTTCCGCCCCAGGGACACGATTTAGGTTAGGGAGGTGAAGTCACTCCAGAAAGATACGTAAACAAACGTTTAACTACACGAAACTAAAGACAATTAAACGTACTTCAAGCATGTACTAAATATAGTTGTAATGTAAACTAGTATGTATACATTACCTTGGTTACAAAATCATCAGAAGTTACAACAGAGGAGCAAAAAATCTGAGCAGCAACAGGATGGTATAGTTCTACTTATTGCCGCTCGCTGGCAGCACCTCCTTGACACCGAAAAACTTCGAACTTCATTCTGCCCCGGTACCCCGTTGTGCCCCGGGTTCCCCTTTTCAGGCATAATTTCCGACCCCGATAATGTAGGTTTCATAGTATAAGACCTACATTTTATAGGCATAGTAGTTTATAGTGTACGATCCAGTAAGGTTACGTCCTTAAAAGTAAGTATACATAATATGTATATGACCACAAGAATTTTCGTATTACACACTATGCTCTAAGCCCTCTTAATAGCATTGTTGTCCACCATTTTCGAATCGTTGGTGATAACGCCGCGAAACTTAGGCAGTAAGTAACACTTCAGACACCTACAAGACGTATTAGGAGAGATGTCATTTTTATAGCCATACTTAACTTAACACACCATCAGTATTTGTATTTACTGTTACATATAAGTCATCCTAGCTTACCATTACCAATTGCTTAAATATTTGTTATACTAACCATAGCCAACATGGCCACTATCGCAGTTACCACAAACACACGCATACAGATAGGTTACCAACCATCTATACCAAATGGCTATACCAATAACCATGCCAGTCATACCAACCGACTACACCAAACAGCAACACCAACTGTGAACGCCAACCGGCCAGACCATCACACAGACTGTCCCTGCCAAAAATCCATACCGACCAACAAGGCCGACTGGACATACCAACCGACAAGACCGACGAAATCACAAGACCAAAGGACGAGACAAACCGACAAGATCGACCAGACCAACCAATAATATCGACCGAACAACCTCCAGTGCCGACCAACCATACCAACAGGTGAAACCAACACACGTCAAAAAGAAATATAAAAAAAGAAACTTCAAAAAGAAACCTCGCCGGCCATCAAGGCCAACTATACATACCGACTAGCCATATCATTCATCCATACCTACGTACGTTGCTTGCAGGAAAGCCTCGCCACCTCCACCATTTCCTCTACAACTGCAGTGCTGCCGCTCGTGGCTGCAAGCGGAACTGACGACAACAGAACGGCCACGCGCGCTCGCACACACCCAGGGTTGTCTTTACAGCGTCAAATACATGCGGCCCCACCTAACAGTTTCCAATACTTTCTCTACTATTAACCTAGAAGTATTGTAAACATTAATTTGGGATATGTATTACATGTTAATAATATCATTAATTGTAAATCAATAAATATTTATGTTACAGTTGTATTTTATTATTACTACCAGTTGCAGGATATGTTATTAAAAGTACAAAAATCGATATGGTTATTATAGTTCTAATTGGTTAAAAAAGAAACAGTAATTCGTTTAAAT
Source organism: Clitarchus hookeri (assembly GCA_002778355.1). Lineage (NCBI taxonomy): Eukaryota > Metazoa > Arthropoda > Insecta > Phasmatodea > Phasmatidae > Clitarchus > Clitarchus hookeri. The sequence continues at coordinate 28,467 of NQII01004042.1, forward strand.
TTAATTATTGTACCATGTAATAATATATTCTAATAATTCTGATAACACACAAGAGCCATGTTGTCTCTAAGAATTAATTTCAGCTTGGAATGAAGGTTGTAGTGGATATGCTATTCTGTCACAAGCAACATAAAATTCATTTAGTTTTATAAGTCATTGGTTGACAGGTTTTATGTTTCTTATGTTTTAATTAATTATTTATTTGCCTGATTTTTAACTTGCTTGCAGTTTGAGAGAACACTGAACTCACGCAACCTTTTTCGATGTCCTGTAGTCTTCATTGAATCCAGAACCAACACCACGGCTCTGGGAATCCCCACGAAAAATTGGGTTTTATTCAAAATCCAGCATTTCTTGAACTCCCTTTCTCCTCTCTCGTAGCTTGATTTCTGTGTTTACTGTCATATTCCAACGGTTTTCCCTCCACATTAATTTTCGTATGCTTATGAACATTATTTTCTGGTTCCCTGCAGTAACAATTGTCACAAAATATCCCATGAACTCGTCTTCAATACAATTTCCTACATTTTCTTTCACCTGAAAAATTATAGGATTTACTGATTTATTTAAAAATAAATACCTCGAAATTTTTTAGCAACTTGTCATTTTGACGCTTTTTCCGCGACACGAACATTGTACACTAAGTTGTGAAAAAAGTTATTAATTTCATTAAGTGTGGTGGTTTGTTTGTGTGTTTTGTATTGTACAGAGTTTTACAACTTTAATTGTTACTGCGCGTCACCTGACTGCACGCGGCGTTGGTAGTTTGTTTGTTTGTTTTATTGGGTCTGTAAGGTCTTTTTTAATACATAGCGGTACAAAGATATTGGACACGTCAAATTACAGTATGTATACAAAACACATACACTGGACATGTTAAGCGTAGACACATCATATCTCTTCATCACAATGTGACTAATATTCTTCCAGCATTCTGTAGGGCGTCATTGTATTACTGAAACAGAAGAACAAGGGAACGAGAAAAACCGGAACAAGAAATGTGTAGAATGAAATATTATACAGTAATTTATTAATTTTTGTAGTTTAGATATTCATCAACGCGATAAAATGCACATTCTATAAAAAATTCTTTCAGCTGTTTTTTTAAAGAGTTTTTGGTTAGAGAAGCAAATTACTTGAAGGTGGTGTGGTAATTTATTGAAAAGTTGGCTACCAAGGTAGGACGGCCATTTATGGATTAGTTTTAAGTTAACTGAAGCCATGTGTGTTTTTTTAATTCTAGTGTTATGCTTATGGATGGACTCATTTTTCAGAATTAAATGACTGTTCTTGGACACGAATATGAGTACTGAAAACATGTACTCACATGCAAATGTTAAAATATCTGAGCTCTTGAAAAGAGGTATACATGAGTCTGACTATCTTTTGTCATAGATTATTCTTACAGCTCTCTTTTGCATGCAAAGCTCTTTTTTCTGTCGGTCGGTGGAATTCCCCCATAAAATTATACCGTAATACATGATAGAATGAAAATATGCAAAATACACTATTTTTGTTCAAAACCTTTGCAACACTTTGTAGAACGTGTAATGACGCAGTATTCTTAATTTTCGGGGCAAGTGTTTGAATTTCGTTTGTTTTTCTTAAGCTTTTCTAAGCTTCGTAAAATTTTTTAATCGTTATTCAAAATTAAAGCCGCGGTGGTTCGTTTAAGTTTGTTTATCTGGCATACGGGTGCTATTTTACGTTATCGGGCGGACGTTTGCCATTTCATTTCGAACGTCGTTGTTTTCAGTTTTTGTGAAGCGTCAGCATTATTTAGAAACTTTCAGGCTGCGTCGTACTAATTTTATACAAGAAGTTCGTTTATCTGTATGTTGACGGCGCAGTCTTAGTTTTGTACAACGTAGAATCGATAACGAGTGGAGAGCGTGCATGGCCAGGCCCTTATCTCTGGAGAGGGGGGTGATAGGCAACACAAAGACTCGTGTGCCTGTCGCCCATCAAGCAGTGCTTTAGGTCAGTCGCCCTTGAGGGTTGGAGGTCAGTTGGAAGTCAGTCAGCGGCGAGGTCAGGTGGAAGAGAGTCGTCTTACAATGCTCACCTAGGCCACGTCGGGCATGACGATAACCCCCACATTGACAACTAGACATTGATATTTTATTTCTCAGCCGGTGTGGGAGGTCGCCGCATTTATTATTTCTTCGGGCCAGTTAGTCAGTAAGAAAATTAATAATCCGTAAATGACTGTGGCTCTGTTCTGCCCATATCTAGTTATCTGTGCACGTTTCGTACTCTGCATATTATGAACTTCGGCTGTGAAATGTGTCACTGCAAGAATAAATAAAACTATATAACAAATACTCTGGAACTTGTCTTTATTTCATATGTATTTGGCGGCCATTTTACAGAGTCTCGTGTTCCACCTCTGAGCTAGCAGTGGCAACTTAACGTATAGCGCTGTAACAGACGCGCCCAACGTTACAAGCGAAACAAGCGGAACTTAGTTTAGGTAAAGTATACCCAATGTAACATTTTCAGTTTTTAAATTATCTACTTTTAAGCTAATAAACGTAGTCACTGCTGATTCATTAATTTTGTATGAGTTGCTGCTAGCATATACATGAGTATTTTTCTGTTCTTTGTAAGTAAATACATAAGATGTTTTGTCTAGGTTGATATTTAATTTGTTTGCAGTAAAACATGCATTTAGCTCTGTTTTTTTGCATAAGGTCATTTACTGGGTCTCCAGAGACTAAGATGCTAGTATCATCTCCGAATATAATTGGAGTAGTGCCTGGGGCTAAGGCACATGGGAGGTCATTTATATAAACTAGGAAAAGTAGGGGGGCCTAATATTGAGCATTGTGGGACCCCAGGCTTGTTTTTTCCTGGTTTAGAGTAGCATTATGTAGTTTTTTCTTTGATCCGCACTTGTTGTCTGTTTGAAATATATGAACTCCTTAGTTTATTGTGTGCACCTGAGACTCCATAAAACTTTAATTTTTCTATAAGTATGTTGTGATTTACACAGTCAAATGCTTGAGTGAGGTCGCAAAATTTTCCATTAAATGGCATTTTTTATCAAGTGCATTAAGCATGCAATGTGTTAGTTTGAAAATTGCGTTATTTGTTGAGGTGTTTTTCCTAAAGTCAAAATGAAAATGTAATAAAATTTTGTGATTCTCAAAATGTTGCAGCAATCTCCTGTAAATTAGTTTTTCAATTACCTTTGAAGAGGAGGTAAGAAGTGAGATAGGTCTATAATTGGTTACTTCGGTCTTGTCACCTTTCTTAAACAATGGTGTTACCATAGTCCATTTGAGACTGTTTGGAAACAATCCTGTTTTGAAGATAGCATTACAGATATGCCTTAATATAACACTGAATTCAAAAGCTTATTGCTTTAATAACCTACAGCTATTGCCATCATAGCCACTTGATAATTTTGGTTGCAAAGAATTGATTGTTTTTTCCACTTCTTCTGGAGTTGTGTATGTAAAGTATATACATATCAGGATATTCAGTACCCTAGAGTGTAGGAATATGTTTTATACCTTGTTTAATATTTTTGTTAAACATGTTTACTACTACATTTAAGTAGTATGAATTAAATGTATGGGTTTATAACTGGACATTGTTTTTTTTCGGTTGGTTTTATCCCGCATGCCAGTCAGCAGAGATACGAGTGCGGATTTCAAGAAGGCGAATTTTTTTTACTTTAAATGTATTTTTTGAAAGAATTTCTGGTAGCAACGGTTTTGATGTGGATGGTTGTAGTGTTTGCCTCGTGTACTAGGTTCAGTGTAAAATGTTATAAACAGAAACTTACAATATCACCTAAAAGCACACATAAAGTGACGTAATGTCCAAAATAATATTCCCTTTATTCCGTATAAGAAATTACAAGAACTTTACTGTTTTTCATTCGTGAACCCAATTTATACATAAAAAAAATCCTTGTATTGAGTTATTATTAAATGCTCTGGGCGTTCCCAGCTTTGCTACTAAATGTTATTATATTTAATTTAATATTTATCTCAAATGTTTCTCTTTATTATCCTCAATTTATGCTGAAATAATTACCAGGGAACAGCGTTCCCACAAAAATACATCAACTTTAATGTCTACAAGTGGCGCAAATATCAATGACTTACGCGTGGTTCGAGCAGGAAACATTATTCGGTCCTTCTATGAATGCTTAGCGTCCTCCGCTTTAGAAGTTGGAAGGTCGGCAAGTCGAACAACAGCCACGGATAACCATGAGAAAGTGCTACTCCAGTTACTCTAGTAGCTACCCAAGTTAAAAAGAAAAATAAGAAAGTTTACATTTATTGTCAGCAATATAAATGTGTAAGTCTGTGAAGCACAGAATTAAAGGGCATATGGATACATTTAGTTCAAAGAGAAATTGTTTAAAAAAAAATTCAAGGGAGGGCTAAACTAAGTGCGGCAAAAAATAGAGCGCAAAGTATAAATTGTGGTAATTAGCTTTGCAATGGTGATATAGGAAAACAGATAAACTGACCAATACGCCACAGAGGCCGGTATCTATGTAATATTTTATACTACGGGACATGTTGTAGCTCAGTGGGACATTCCNAGCGTTCCCACAAAAATACATCAACTTTAATGTCTACAAGTGGCGCAAATATCAATGACTTACGCGTGGTTCGAGTAGGAAACATTATTCGGTCCTTCTATGAATGCTTAGCGTCCTCCGCTTTAGAAGTTGGAAGGTCGGCAAGTCGAACAACAGCCACGGATAACCATGAGAAAGTGCTACTCCAGTTACTCTAGAAGCTACCCAGGTTAAAAAGAAAAATAAAAAAGTTTACATTTATTGTCAGCAATATAAATGTGTAAGTCTGTGAAGCACAGAATTAAAGGGCATATGGATACATTTAGTTCAAAGAGAAATTGTTAAAAAAAAAATTCATGGGAGGGCTAAACTAAGCGCGGCAAAAAATAGAGCGCAAAGTATAAATTGTGGTAATTAGCTTTGCAATGGTGATATAGGAAAACAGATAAACTTACCAATACGCCACAGAGGCCGGTATCTATGTAATATTTTATACTACGGGACATGTTGTAGCTCAGTGGGACATTCCTGCTCGCAACTTGGGATTTTTGAACTCAGAACACTGGCAACACTGCAGACCCCCAGGTGAGTTCTCCCTTGGCGAGGAAGGCATCTGGGTGCTTGACTTGTCGCGACAGTACAATTCCATAGTTATCCGAGACTGGTAAGCCGCGCGTGACTCTAGAAAGTGTGATGAACAGACGTTGAATCCTGCACAGCCTCNGCGCGTGACTCTAGAAAGTGTGATGAACAGACGTTGAATCCTGCGCAGCCTCTCTCTCTCTTCACGTTTTGGCGACCCAAGACTCCTCGAGTGGTGCTTCGGCACACGCCACCTCTGGAGCTAAGAAAATTAGGCTACGCCGGGCCGAATCTACGGATCTCCTTGCTTAAAACGTTAATTAAAAGCCGCCATGCCGTACAGAATGTTTATAGAAGTTGTGTCCTATTTTATCTTTACAGGCCACCGATATTATATCGCCCACAGAGTAATAACTTAGGTACTGGTGTTTATCATTAAATATTTCCCCAGTATTGCTATGTGTAGATGTCAGATCAGAAGTGCTTTCCTCTGGTCGTTGCGACTGATAAACGGGTGATCCAGACTATGTAATAGCAGTTCCTATCGTCGTAGTTTACCGTCGCACTAAGGTGAACCGAAAGAGCAGCCCTTCTACCCCTACGGCTGCGGTGTGCCACNCTTCTACGCCTACGGCTGCGGTGTGCCACACGATATAGATGCGTAATTGTGAGTGCCAAAGTCAGAGGTAATACTGCAGCCAATTTATTTTTCAGAATGTTACACCCAAGTAAGTTTATTTTTAGCGCTCAGTTTGAGAACATGTCCGACGAGCTATCATCAACAGCATACGTTAAAGACAAAACATTCCAGCCTTAAAAAAAACGATTGGACAAGGGGTTAGCTGCCCCGATTTTGGTATTCATAATTATAGTTGATAAAACTGACACTTAAATTTGTTCAAAGTTACTGAAGCGTGACAATAGTTGCAAATTTTTCTGTAAATAACCGCGTGAATAGTATTTGTTTTATTACAACAGAATGGTATACATACCGTTTGGTGGGGGGGGGGGGCAGTAACTTCGACAAATACCAGCCAGAAGATACAAATCTAGTACCGAAGGTTGTTTTAAATGTTCTCCATCGTAAAAATAATAGTGAAATTCGTAATGTGCTCTCTAGTTAGCTCATAATGACTGAGTTTAATCTGTTACAGGATCAGTAACGTATTTTATACCAAGATAGTTGCATTCGTCAACAAATTAATGAAAATGGAATTTGTTTATAATTTGTTAGGCCCACATTCCTTTAATTTATATTCACCTTATAACACTTAACACGCTCATTGCGATAAATCTAAGCAACCGCGTAGTATAGTGGAGAGTGAAGAGATTTGGGCAGCTATTAACATTGAGATCTTGAGAGATGACGAGGATGAAGTGAGGTGATTATGGAGCAGCGCTGGAATGAAAGGGTGGGAGAAAATGGGAGATCCCCGAGAAAACCCGACGATCAGCGGCATCGTCCGGTGCGATTCCCACTACCGCGTAGTAAAGCAATGCGCGTTTAAATTATATATAATATGCATTACCTATTTAAAAACTCTTATCTTTCTGCTAAAGTTCAGTTTTGATACGAGAGGGACCCTGAAGTGTTCTCATTTGCCTCAGCTCGAGTAACAGTATCGCTATCGCTGCAATATGTTCGTACAAGAGAGCGGCTCAAATCTCATGTATTCAATGTGAAGCCTTTTCATACTTGTAATGAATAGGCTTAGTCATTTAAGAAACTTCTTTGTTTTGTATGGCGGTGACGAATTGTAGATGTATTGTGAGGCGAGCAGTGCTAGGCGACGACTCTATGCATCTGTAACCATAGCAGCAATTTCTGGTTGGGCAAACGTTGGCTAAACATGAAAATGGCCCTCGGGCCTACATTGGCCCAAAGTTGTTTTATTAGTTCGACACCGACCAATGTCCAGCCGTTTACCAACCAAAGGCTTACTGGCATTTTACAATATTGGTAGTATGTTGGCAATACGTGTTATTACGTATACAATGCCCCAGCCAATAAACAACGTTTTGCCAACATTGGTTATGGCTACTGATTATTTANTATTGTGAGGCGAGCAGTGCTAGGCGACGACTCTATGCATCTGTAACCATAGCAGCAATTTCTGGTTGGGCAAACTTTGGCTAAACATGAAAATGGCCCTCGGGCCTACATTGGCCCAAAGTTGTTTTATTAGTTCGACACCGACCAATGTCCAGCCGTTTACCAACCAAAGGCTTACTGGCATTTTACAATATTGGTAGTATGTTGGCAAGACGTGTTATTACGTATACAATGCCCCAGCCAATAAACAACGTTTTGCCAACATTGGTTATGGCTACTGATTATTTAAATAAATTTTAACCAATATATAAAAATTAATAACATTATTTTCTTTATCAGTGTAATTTCTTTGCTATTTCAATCTACTTGATAACGCGGCCGAAAACCCAACCCCTTAACGTTACCTTTTTAGAGTTCTAACTGCTACATTACTTTAACTATGCAGAAAGAGAGAAGTAATATTTATAATTTATGTTCACTATACTCTGTGACATTCCTTAACATATTATTAGGTCAAATGTTATAATTTTTAAATTGTATTTAACCATCATCCCATGTGAAATAAATTATGTAGTTAATGTTATTCCTCACGCGCTTTCCAGAATGACATATATTTATTTTTAAGCCTTTTGTTGAGTCAAAGCACACATGTATAAAATTATGAGCACAGTCGCAGGATAATGTTCTCTTATATGTGCTTCACGCATGAAAACTGATGCGTATTAATATATGTTAGTGTTTATTCCAACATAAAACACAACGTACTATATTAACATTGCAAACAAACTTCAAATGTTATAATATAGCATTTATTTTCAATTTTAAGTCCTTCCAAATTCATACCGTAGATATATTTTAACGGGTACCTCAAATGGTACAAAAAATTAATCAAAAGTATATATTTTACAAGAATAGCTTATGCTTTTAATTGGGTATTAAAATTTTTGCTTTAAGAATTTGGTTTACATACATACATTAACATTTATTTTATACAAATAATTATAATTATACATAATTTTGAAAAAAAATTTAATTTGGAAATTTGCCTGGAAATATTAATGGATCAAAGTTTAAATTTCTAATTTTATATAAAATGATTGGTAAAAATCTTTGGACTTGGCCATATTTCCAATCTTACCAAAACAAATGCCAACAGGGGGACGCGTTGGCCAAATATTCGAATATCTACCAGTTGCAATAGTTTATTTTAGAACTAGTAACTAACACTCAACAAACTCTATATTGTTTATTTTTAAAGGATCGTTGGTCTGAAAAAAACCTGAACAATCAAACAAATAAAAGGCAGTATAGGCCTTTTTATTTTGAACATATTGATGATATCCTATGTTGATATAATGTTTGTAACACAATGTTGACACAACATAACAAAAATTACCCATCACCAACTGTTATGTTAACAACATTGCCTTAACTCATAAATAGCAAAACAGAATTTAAAGGAAAATAACTTTTGTAAAACTCTATATGCTGCAAAAATTTATATTTCTTGCATTTAAAACCATTTTTATATGAGTGACATTATGATGGTTGTACTGTGTTGGCTCAATTAAAGTATACATACCAAGTGCAATTAGTAAGTTTTCCAAAAAGTAACCAGCACATGACTAACAAAGTAAAATTAAGAAAATACGAGGATTAAGTGTTAAAAAACATAATTTTAAAGAAAACATACGAGATTTTTCATTTAATTTTAAATATAGTAATTTCCATTGTTGGCATAATGTTGATTAAACGATATTGGCCCAACTTAACAATAAGTACCAATTACCAACCGTTCTGTTCCCAACATTGACACAACATATAACCAACTAAACGTACTGTAATTCAAATAGAAAGGATCTCAGGCCTTGAGAAACCTCCGTAGTTAACAAAATACAAGAAATAGGAATTGTTGACAATCAAACTGTTTGCTTCATAAATTGACATAAAATATTGATTGCACAACGTTGGCCCAACAAAAAAAAAATACGTACCAACTACCAACAGTATGTTAACCTACTTGTTATACCAACCGTCAACCAACCAGTTAAATGTTAAAAATAATATAACGATATTCTCTGGTTTTCTGATTTAGTGGCATCATTTTCTGAGAAGCGCAAAGTAATTTTATATCATTTTAATGGCTGCAAAGTTTCGTTAGCATATTACGTTGGGCTAACGTAATATCAATGTGTGCGTTCAGGAACAAATTATAGTAAACACTAGAATGGGGTATCTAAGTACAAATGGAGCATATTTAATCAAGGAACCAATAGTCTAACGTCCAAAGATAATCCGCTAATGGCAGTGTCAATGTGCAGGGGTAGGTAGGCAATCACAATAACAAGGCTGCAAGCAATGCAATGAAATGTTACTTTATTTACACATTTGTGCCGAAGGCATTGGGACAGATTGTCTGTTCTGTGTCTCTTTTCAAATAGTGTGTTCAAACTGTCCGCCACCGTCGGTCACACAGGCGGTGCAGCGCTGAAGCATGTTGCGACGCACATGTGCAAAGGTTTCCGGCGTAATGAGCTCATCCCTCGTGTAAAGTGATGTGGAGAACACCATCGATTTGATGTGGCCTAACGGCCAGAAGTCAAGTGGTGTGATGTCAGGTGAGCGTGGTGGCCATGCTACGGCGCCTCCCCTACCTATCCACCTTTTCGGGAAGTGCATGTCGAGGTGCCGGCGAACCGTAATGGCCTAATGAGGGGGGTGGGGGGCATCCTGCTGAAACCACATCGCCTCACGAGCATCTAAAGGAACTTCCTCCAAGTATTCTGGTAACACGTCCTGCAGGAACTGTAGATACGTAGCACCTCCGAGACTGCGACCGTGCGGTACTGAGCGGTGTTATCAGACACGCAGACCTGCGCGCAGGCTGGTTACAATGCCACGTACTCAAGGTTGCATACCCGCCCCTGCACATCGCCACTGCCATTAGCAGGTTAACTAAAGACGTTAGACTATTGGCTTCTTGATGAAATACGCTCCATTTGTACTTATATACCCCACTATAGTGTTTATTACAATTTTTTCGCGAACATCTGGTAGGGCCAACGTAGGTTGCTACTGGGGGAACTGTCTGTCGGACCAACAGACTGCTAGGAGCAGTATGTTATGATACTCTGTCATAATAGCGTCCAACAGGCAAGGAAAGAACTGTCCAATAATATGGCCTCGGTCACATTCATTAGTTGCGCCCGGTGGGCACGAAACGATGACATTTGCTCAAGGCGAAGGCTACAGTTTCGATAAAAATCGACTTTCCTCAAAACCCGTTCAGACTTCGTCACTGCTGTATGACCATTTTTTTTTCAACCACTGTGTTAGCTCATTCAGCATAGCACAGTGGTTCTCAAACTTTCCTTCAACATGGACCACTTGTTGAAGACTGTCAAATTAACAGGGATCACTTCGTCGGCACCTCTTCCATTAAAGTATCAAAACGTAGTAATAATGATCTAACTACTCAATAAAATGAATTACCACCATAAAAATATTTACATTATCATAACATGAACTTAATTTTATCGTCATAAGACTTGATATTAAAACTTAATTGTAGAGAAATGTTAATGAAATTAATACAATTAATCAAAATTTATTTCACGGACCGCCTAAGACCAAGCCACGGACCAACAGTGGTCCACAGACAGCCATTTGATAACCATTAGGCCTCCTTATTATTTTTTTAAAACACAACGTATACTTCTTTCACCCTCTTAGAAATCTCATACTACATTCCTCTTGCTGTTACATACAAGTTTACCCGACTTGGGCTGTGGCATCATTTCGGAAACGTTCTGGCCATTCATCATTATTATGTTCTGAGTAAAGTATTATGTAAATAATTACTAATAATATAGCATTATAACAGTCTTAAAAAGAGTTCAGCTTAAAATATTGTGGTCAAACACAAAACAACCTAAATTCCGTTACGTTGGTCTATCTTTTTGACTAGACCCTCAACTTGTATTGTTTATATTTTTCCTAATGGATTGTCATAATCCAAATTTGTTTAGTTCTTTTTAAAGTACCCACTTTTTTCCAAACAATTATATCTGGTTATAATTAATTTCGTTTATAAAATGTTCCATAAATAAATGAACTGGAAATTCCAAGTATCAATTACACATGACAGGAAATGGATATGAGAAGTAAGTTCCGCTTTTCTACTAATAGCAGGGAAAAACCTAATTACCACCGTAACATGAAGTTCAAAATAAATATGTAATTATTTGGTAATTTTCTTGGTACTTGAAATGCACAAACAAAACTATAAATAAGGTTAAAGACAAAATATAAAGCGTATCTTTACACTATAATTGCAATGTTTTGAAAATTTTTTTTGTGTATTACTTTCATGATAGGTTGCATTTAAGTCAAATAAATTTCAAGCTGAATTTCAGGTGTACTTACCTGTTACAAAGAAAGGAAACACTTTAATTTTTTTAATTGTCTAAATTTAGAAAGGGTGTATGTAATTCCTACACCGGAGAGCCAAAAAAACTGGTATAGGCGTGCGTATGCAAATAACAGAGGTATGGAACCAATCAGAGTAACGCGATGCGGTCGGCAGCGCCCATATAAGACAACAAGCGTCTGGCAAAGTTGTTAGATCGGTTACTGCTGCTACAATGGCAGGTTATCAAGATTTAAGTGAGTTTGAACGTGGTGTTATAGTCGGCGCACGAGAGATGGGACATAGCATCTCCGAGGTAGCGATAACATTTGGATTTTCGCGTACGACCATTTCACGAGTGTACCGTGAATATCGGGAATCTCGTAAAACATCAAATCTTCGACATCACTGCGGCCGGACAAACGACGACTGACGAGAATCATTAAACGTGACAGACGTGCAACCCTTTCTCAAATTGGCGCAGATTTCAATGCCTCCTGCATACCTTCAGACATTGGTCGAGACAATTCCACATCGTCCTGCGGCACTTCTGCGTGCTCGCGGGGGCCCTACACGATATTATGCAGGTGTACCAGTTTTTTTGGCTCTTCAGTGTACTTTAGTGATAGCGCCATTTCTTTTGCCTCTCTCCCCTGGCAAACAGTTGAGGCGCGTATGTCGGACTTTCTTAGTAAAATGAGGAGCGACGTATATCTAATTCACTCGGCTGGCTGCATGACGTCGCCACGGGTAAAATAAAGATTGGTTCCATATCTCTGTTATTTACATACGCACGCCATTGCCAGTTTTTTCGGCTCTCCAGTGTAGTTTAGCTATTAATAAATATTTATAAATTAGCATTCGGGATGGTTTTGTGTACCTGTAGGTTTTTCATCGTGTCATCGCTTAAGTGGGGAGACAAGTTTCAACTATACTCAGTCTTCAGGTTTATGACATGGTCCAATTACTGTGTAAACAGCTTACGTTTGTTTTCACACCGGTAAGGGCGGTTAAAAAAATGGCTTTAAGAAATTCCAGGAAAAAAAACACAAGTATGCATGTCACTGCGAAGTTATTTTCTACTTGGAATGAATAATGGAGTAAAGTTTATTTTGCAAATATATTCAAGACATGACCTATAGTTAAACAAGCTGAGCCTAGAGAGAAAACATGTACAAATTTCTTTGGAGCTGACGAAAAAATTACTCTAAGTAGGTGGAGTAGCAGCAGGCGTCTGTTTAAACTTTTTCCTGCGCTCTTCCAGTCTCTGAAATGAAAGAATATATGTTATTAATAACTGAATTACGTCCAAAACTGACATCTTACATAAATCCGTAACACTGACATAATGACAGGCGTATATTATACCATAGCATTTAATTGTAAGCATTGACGTAGTTTCTAAATCTAACAGAATATAAGACAAATTTATTTTCATTTATTCAATATTTATTAATTGGAAGTCATAAATCATAAAAAAAGTACTTGCATTTAGGTGCCGAGATTATTTAAACCTGGTTATTGTACCCAGCCATTACGTTAAAAGAAAATGTTTGCACATTTCATTGCACTTCTCGTTATCGTATTTTGAAACGATTTAATAACATCTGGTAAACAGATAAACATTAAACATTTACAAATATAAAGATAAAGGATATACAGGTATCCAAAAAACCATCAGTAATTCAACACGTAATTTTGCGGTAATGGTATAACTGCACGTCACGAACTACGTTCGGTATTTAGTCAAGTAGATCACTAGTGGAAAGTAACACTTTGAACAACAATAGAAATTAATTCAAAATTAATACCAAAATAGATACCTTAGACAAGTAGTCGGGCAGCAGATTTTACTCTTCATTCGAAAAAATAACGAACTTAAAACATTTCCTAAAGTTAGATTTCTCTGGTAGCTAACAAAAGCTATATGAAAGAATTAATTCAGTTTACAGTTCAGTTTACTCTATCATGTGGTTAGATTTACTTAGCCGTTTTAAGTGCTTCATAAAATATTTTTTATCATTTCAGGTATAAAATAAATTGGAAAGATGTTTAACGTAAAAAATCTCATAAATTGCCTCTTTATAAATATTTTAAAACTAACTACTATCTATACTGAAAAATTCAACTTCTACCGTCACAAACGCCAGTCTTTTTGTTCAACTCATACTGTAGGTCTATAATACACCACCTTATATTTACTTGACAGTGTTTCGCATGCCATATGCATTATCCAGTATATTCTCGGGTACGCCAATTTAACCATGGAATTGTTGAAGAAAAATCATATTAACCTAAATAACAGTTTCATAACGGGCCGTATGTAGCTTCGCTTGACATGGGTTAAACCCATTAAATTTTCGTAAAACGTCTACACTGTGAATGACCAAATAAAAAACAAGAATGCTTAAATGCTTTATAGGATATCTACAAGAAAGTGCAAAAGCAGTTAGCAGAAAAAATGCTGGAGATCATAAAAAAAACCGATGTCACCCCAGAAAAAATTTATTTTATTGCGTAGCACTTTGGTTCATACTTCCTAATTTAATTGTATAGAAAGAGAGTTGAAACTGCTCATTTTAATCTTAGTTATCTACGAACTACTATAATACTGAATCGATGCATAAACTGAAATTAATTCGGGCAGAGGAATCAAAATATTACTGGTTATGTCACTTTGCCTAATGACCATAACGCATGTCATCCACTGAGAAATTTTCTGGGGAAGAAGAACGGGAACGAATGACTGTTTTGATTATCTCGGAAAAATCTGTTATTATAAAAATGAAACATTAAGAAAAATAGGGCGATTTGTCAAATATAACATGACGACAATGATCATATTTATTCACGCACGTGTAAGTATGTTGGTTTTCATAAATACGTAACATACATACGTGGAAGTGTCGTGTTATATAAAATGCATGTCCACATGAATCTGTAAGCGCAGCTTATGAAGGACGAAATTGATATTAAATACAATTCCACATAAATATGTAAGCGCAGCTTATAAAGGACGAAATTGATATTAAATACACTTCCTAAAAATAAAGAGACTACAGATTAAGTGATATAACAGGCGAGATTGTGTATGAAACTTTGAAAGTATTCAAAAATAAAGAAAATCAGAAAACTTTGTTTACAGAAATTATATTTTGCTAGATACTGTTCACAGTAGACTAAGCACTTTTAAAGCCATGCTTCGTGTCTACTTGTATGCATATTGTGTATCCTTGCATATTGTGTAACATTGCCATGGGCCCCGTCAACTAATTCGTGCGTCAGACAGGTGAATCTGCGCAAGTATTACAAAAGTAAATATTTCATAAAGTTGATCATTCTTGCACTTATATGTATTAAAAAACAGAAGACAAAAGAAACTATTTCAGTATTCACAAATGTTTACCGATCACTTTTAAGACATGAAACTACTTTCCTTCAGGCGTTACCAGCTTCACTGGACGCATGCCTGTCAGTGTGACAGGAAGGGGAAGTGACATTTTTCATAGGTTGATTTCAAAAGATCTCAATCAACCTTGATAGGGTTTATTCTGCTCAGATTGGGAAGAAAACGAGATCCTACATGGAAGAGTTAGGCACAAGGAAAATTTCCGCCGCAAGGTGCTCTAGTGTTGGAAATGCATGGCTTCTCTGACAGCTCAAAGATTGGCTACGCTGCAGTGGTTTATTTACGCCCCACCACACCTACCAACATCACGACACATTTGGTCGCGGACAAATTAAAGGCTGCTCCAATCAATAATCAGTTGATCCCACGTTCGAATCTTTGTGGGACTTTGTTGCTGACACGCCTGCTTCATCACGTGGCCGAGCTGTTCAGCCCTGCCATCACCTCAGTGTCTATCAGTGTCTGGGCAGACTCGCAAATCCTTCTTTGCTGGGTGAACTTCTCTCCTCATCAAATTAAAACATTTGACGCGAACAGGGTGAATGAGATACAGGGGCTCAGCAGGCCATCACTGTGTAAACGTGCCCCATCAGAGTCCAATCCTGCGGATTGGGCACATCGTGAGCTATTGTCCTCTCAGCTAGTAGGGCATCCCCTATGGTGGACTGGTCCAACGTGGTTACGGGAACCACCTACTCAATAGCATTCTTGTTTTCAAACTTCAGTTTCTAACCCACTTATTCNTAAAACATTTGACGCGAACAGGGTGAATGAGATACAGGGGCTCAGCAGGCCATCACTGTGTAAACGTGCCCCATCAGAGTCCAATCCTGCGGATTGGGCACATCGTGAGCTATTGTCCTCTCAGCTAGTAGGGCATCCCCTATGGTGGAATGGTCCAACGTGGTTACGGGAACCACCTACTCAATAGCATTCTTGTTTTCAAACTTCAGTTTCTAACCCACTTATTCTTGAGCAGAAGGTTAAGGTTTTGGGAAAATTTGTTTTAGCTGAAGAGTTTGACAATCTGCTCGCATATTTTAGTAGTTTGAAAAAGTTACTTCGAGTAATGTCGTGTGTGCTGTGTTGTATTCACAATTGCTATAACACTCGTACAACTCACCTAATTTAGCATTTTACTGCTAGTGAGTTAGACAAGTTCCTTCACATTCTATTTTTGTAAGTCCATTCTGAGGTGTTTGATGAGAAGCTCTCTTCTATGCAGAATGATCAGTGTCTTTCTCAACAAATTCAAAAACTCGTTCCTTTTATTGATGATCCAGGTCTGTTGATGGTAGGCGGTAGACTCTGGCACTCTGACCTCCCCTTCGAGCACAAGCATCCAGTGTTGCTCCCCAAAACCCACGTGATGACCGACCTCGTATCCAGACTCTTTTATAAAAGGGACCAGCATCCTGGTATTTGTACTCTGCAGGGGATACTGAGGGGAAAATGTTGGATCCTTCCAGATAAACGTGCCATCACACTGCGATTGTCCTATTGTGTGTGCTGTTGGATGGCAAACCCATTGTCTTGCACACCTCTACTGGGAAATTTGCCTCTCGTGAGTCTTCGATGCTGGCAGCTGATCTAGCAGTTGAATCAAGACTTCTGGTAGTTTTGGCAAAGGGAGTATCTCCTACCCTCCAGCAACAATCAAAGTGGCAGAAGCCAGGATCAAGCATCGCTCCCAAACAGCTTGTGTTGATTAAGGACGTCCAAATGCCTCCTCTGCAGTGGCATCTTGCATGTATGGGAGAGCTGCATCGAGGACGGGATGGTATTGCGTGAGTTGCTACAGTGCGCACTGCCAATGGAGCCTCCAAGCACCCAATTGTTAAATTTTGCCCATCACACGAAAAGTGCTAAGTTTGTTGAAATTTCGGCATTTCAAGGTGGGCGGTGTTGTTTCGAGTTGTAGCCTTGTAAAAATGGATTTGTACGAATTTTAGATCAGTAATAATTTCACGGCAGATTTTTGTGTAGTTTCTTTTACTGACCTCTTAATACTTGTGCGAGACCCGTTTTAAATTTCCCGCGCGCCTGACTTGGTGTGCGTTCGTCGAATGTCAACGAAGTCTTAAGGGATCGCAGTCTTGAGATACAGGAAGAAGAGAGCAGTTCCGTGTTGGACATCATGGTGGTAAGTTGAGTCGCACGCAGCTGTCGCCAGCCGGTCGTTTTCACGTTGGAATTGCATTGCACAGTCCTCTAGTGGCAATTTAATTTTTGTAGTGGTAATTTGCCACAACATTTTTTATAAGTGAAATCTGTGGATTCTGTGGACAAATTTATTTAAAGTAATATAATACAACGATTTTATTTATTCCGTTTTACAACATACTATTAAACGCTGTGAAGACATTTTTGTCAAATTTCTACTCTTGGTGAGAAGAACAAAGTTCATTCCATACGGAGTTCCTAATACACACTATACAAACAGGAGAATTTTTAAAAATGTATTTATTTTACCAATATTGCAATTATCCTATTCGTTTACATACGAAATGGAAAAAATCCAGTACACAAGGAAAAATTCTACCTGTCTGCGAATATTTTTACTAGTCGAACTATTTACACTGCACCCAACCTGAGAAGAAGAAACCTTAATCGTGAAAAGCCTATACAGTCAATTCAAGGTTACTCTCAACTTTTCTGAAGTCCTGCTTATGAATCTATTTGTTTTTGCTATACTGTGTACCATATAAGAAGGCCACGTTCTTGACAGTTGGCAATCGCCGCGCCTTTTCGTTTATGTATCCATTCGCCATCAACTGATGTGTCAAGAATAGGCTTTGATGCTGCGAGGCAGCGCGTCCAGGAAGTGCTGCTACGTGTGGCAATTGGTGAACTGCTTGGGTGGCGCTGCATTCGTAAACGGAGCTTGGTGGACGTGTGTAGGGTCGTTCGTAAACGCTGTACACGAAATATATGTTACTTTAAAAGTATACAGAGTTCGCAGGAAAATAAAACCATTTGTATATGCGCGTAAATACGTTATTTTAAACAACAAAACTATAATATATTTCTGGGTGTAGTTCGGGATATGGATAACAGATAGCGTGGAAGTGCATTTTTTACAGATTGCGCGCCTGTAACTTACAATATGGCAGCACATGATTGGAGAGCCTGGAAACTTTCGATTTTTTCGTTACATTTGGATACGGATCGTTTTATTGTGCATCTCATTTTGAACACCTATACATTACTATTTTATCACGAAGTTTCGTTTCTAAAACTAAAAACTGCTGTTTTATGACCACCTAAAATAAAATGTATTAATTAATCTACGAACTCTTTCTTATCCGCGTATTTTATGCTTGTCTGATGTGCGTCGACACTGCTCTCAGAATAGCCAACGTAATATTAACTTTTGTTCGTTCGTGCATCAGCTGATACAGGATTTTGTAAATTGCAGGTTGTTTGTTTTGAATAGTTGCCACTCACTGACTGTCAGAATGTGGCCTTCTTATATGAAATGAACATTCCTCTTCCTCACGCAAACAAGCTTAACTAAGTCTAGAAAATTACGCCAAAGGTACAACGCACCGCATTCGTGCGCACTCAGTTTAATAATACTTTGCAGGAGAACTGTTCCTCACTGGAAATTACAAACATACCTATTTTCTCTCTGTTTTGCATTCGCATTAATTATAATTGAAATATCATAATTTAAAGTAAGATAATTTTGTGTTAACGAAAAGAAAACGCATTTAGGAGACAACGAAACACGTCGTGCATGGAGTGATTGTTCAAAGGCTTGATCTTAAAAAGTGTGAAGATATTGAAAACACATAGGGACACCTGTTTTTCGCGAAAAGATTTACGCGAAGGTTAGACTCCAACGTGCTATGGCATAGTACAGTTTTCCTTTGGTTATTGGCCACGTGTCTTTGTCGGGAGGCAGTTCCTTGCCTGACTGGGCCAATCAGAATCAGGTAACTCCGTCACCGAGTGTCCGTGATTCGCAGGCAGACACCTGCAGTGCGTTACAGTAAGTCGTCCAATCACGAAAGTGGATCTGAGATCTAACGTTTTGGAGTGCACGTAGTTCTGAAATCTTACCGCGAGAAACAGGTGGCCCCAAGAACAGACTAAAGTCGGGTTTGTTAAGAGTGAAGCAGGAGTAAGACGCACCTCTCCACCGAGGTGGTCGGCGACGAGGCCGGCCCGCTGGTCGTCGACGTGGAGGGGCAGCAGGAGGCGCAGGTGGCGGGCGACCGGGGCCGGGACGAGCCCCCGGGACAGCAGCTCCTCGGCGGCGTCCCGCAGGTAGACCCCCGGGTCCAGGTGCGCGTAGAGACGCACGTCGGGCAGGTGGCGCGCGTAGCTCGCCAGGTCCGTCCGCAGCCAGGCGCGCACGAGCCGCCGCGCGTCGGCAGCGACGTCGGGACGCGGCGGCGACAGCGCCGTCCACAGCACCTCCGCCCGCTCGTAGTGCCTGCCGGGGGATGGTCCGTTAACTGTCCCTCACTCGCAACTCCTCTCAAGCCCCTCGCCAAAGTTCTACTGACTGAACATTCCTCCACCTAATGCAAACAAAGCTTAACAGAGTGTAGACAATTACAGCGAAGGGACAACGCACCGCACTAACTATAATAATATCTCGCATAAGGACTATTTCTTCCTAGACATTACTACGCATTTCACGAGTTCATTTAATGACAAGTTAAACTGTATCCGCATGCACCATTAAGTTTCGCTTACATTGGACCACAGCTTGTTAGACACGCCCCGGACCACTTTCTCGACCAATAACAAACCTGTAGGGAAAACAAGGATCGAATTACCGTGCTACCTGGTTAGTGGTTAACTTGGAGCAACAGCGCACGAACAACTAACTGAGGCTCAACTGCACAAAGGATTCTGGAGTCTGGCTTGTTGCCGAATGAATCTACGAAATTTCCGGGTCCCTAGGTATTGCCAACACAGCTATTTTCTCTTTGATTTTATTCATATTGGCTATAAACGAAATAGTATAATTTGTCGATGTCATATAAGGAAAACGTTCAATCAAACAAAAAATAAGTTACTTTTATGTTAGCAGAAGTATAAGACGCTTGCGATACACGAAATATTTAGGAAGCAACCAAACACGCCATACATGGGGTGATTATGCAAAAGTTTGGTTCAACGAGTTTGAATAAACAGCGAATGGACTATAGCTGTGCATCCATGCATAGACTGNTGTCATATAAGGAAAACGTTCAATTAAACAAAAAATAAGTTACTTTTATGTTAGCAGAAGTATAAGACGCTTGCGATACACGGCATATTTAGGAAACAACCAAACACGCCATACATGGGGTGATTATGCAAAAGTTTGGTTCAACGAGTTTGAATAAACAGCGAATGGAATATAGCTGTGCATCCATGCATAGACTGTTCAAGGTTAACTGAGCACTTTTGGAAGTCCTGCTGTAGATATACTTGTATACATGTGTATTCTTCCATCATATGTTCAATTAACAACGCCACGGATCTTATCACTTTATTCATACGTCGATCAAGTGAAACTACAAAATTAGCTAGTTAAATAATTTTACAAATTTCCTAATTTTTACACTTATATGCATTAAAAAAAAACCGAAAGCAAAAGAAATAATTTCAGTAACCACAAATGTTGGGTTAACACTTTTAATTCAACGTTACTACACGGATTTACTTTCTCTTCGTCATTACTTACGTTTATGGGCGCATGACAACCAGTGCGCCCGTCAAAATAAATGCAGGAGGTTGGGGCAGTAACATTTCTCGAAGGTTGATTTCAAAAGCGCTCAATTGACTGCGAACGCAGCCTGTATCACTCTGCACCACACCGAGCAAGGTGGCGACNAATGTGTATTCTTCCATCATATGTTCAATTAACAACGCCACGGATCTTATCACTTTATTCATACGTTGATCAAGTGAAACTACAAAATTAGCTAGTTAAATAATTTTACAAATTTCCTAATTTTTACACTTAAATGCATTAAAAAAAAAACCGAAAGCAAAAGAAATAATTTCAGTAACCACAAATGTTGGGTTAACACTTTTAATTCAACGTTACTACACGGATTTATTTTCCCTCCGTCGTTACTTACGTTTACGGGCGCATGACAACCAGTGTGCCCGTCAAAATAAATGCAGGAGGTTGGGGCAGTAACATTTCTCGAAGGTTGATTTCAAAAGCGCTCAATTGACTGNGCCCGTCAAAATAAATGCAGGAGGTTGGGGCAGTAACATTTCTCGAAGGTTGATTTCAAAAGCGCTCAATTGACTGCGAACGCAGCCTGTATCACTCTGCACCACACCGAGCAAGGTGGCGACATGTTGACATTCCGCACTGCCAATCGAGAAGTCCCAGGTCCGATTCCTTGTTCGGCCTTCATGGTTTCTGCTTTCTATGGGTTTTCGGGAGTCATCAAAGGCGAATGACATGTATGGTTCCTTAATTGAGCAATTTCGAAATCAACCTTTGAAGAATGGCATAGCCCCTACTTGCGCATATTTTAACGGTCACACTGTTTCGCATTCGACCAGTATAGTTGGCAACGACGACGGAGGGAAAGTAGCTCCACGCTTTCAAGTTGAATTAAAAGTGTTAGGTGAACATTTACGGATACTGAAATAATTCATTTTCCTTTCTGTTTTTTTTAAACGCATATACAAGTAAAAATTAGCTAATTTTCCAATAATTTTACAGTTCCATTTGACCGGCGCAAGAACAAAGTCATCAGGCCCATGGCAATGTTTATTTTATGTGTAGCGGAATAACACACAGTATGCATACAAGTAGATCTAAAGCAGTGCTTCAGGAAGTGCTAATTTAACCGCGAACAGCCTTTAAAATTCCATATCCCAGTGAAAACTATATGAAAATTATTTGAAATTTTACTGGGCGTGGTGTGGCAGTGTTTACATTCGGCGCTCGTATACGGAACGACCGGGGTCCGGTTCCTCGTCCGTCCTTCGTGATTTCTTTTTTGCATGGGTTTTCGATGATCTCACTGTTAGAAAAATTATCCGTTAGATTACGGAAAATACCGGTTACAAATTATCCAGACATCTGCGTTAAATTACGGTCTCTTCGTTTTTTTTTTTCAGTAACGTTCTCTCCGTAAATCTCATATAAATCTCCGTACATTCACGGAACGTGAACACAAACCCGCAAGGTTTTTTTTAAATGCGCTCTTTATAAAAAGGTGTAACAAAAAAAGTTTTACTTTAGTTATGTGGGTGATTCACTGTGCATAAATATGACTATGAAAAAAAAAATTTTGTCCGGTGGCGGGATTTGAAATCGAAAGTAGTTTTGTGAAGATGGGATTTTATACGCTTCAGGTATCATCTGCATTGTACGCGTCTCAAAATCGAAGCCATAAGAATACGAAGAGCTTCCGTTATATTTACGCAGTTAATTTCCATTATTTGTCATTACGAAGTGCCTTCCCGTAAATTAACTCTACATTTCCGTAAATGTTTCCGTATATCTGTAGACATTTCTAAAAGTTCACCAACAACGAATGATCCTTAACACAGCCGGTGGCTGATACGCACTGCATTCCTGCTTGAGTGACCAACTTGTTTCGTCTCTTGCCAGCGACATGTTAAGCCCTTTGTAATTATTTCAGTTCATAATTAAGTACGTTTATTTTTTACGCAATCTTGATGTTAGGTGCATTTTCACTCTATGCGGGAGCTCGCTCAAGTGTGAACTCCTGCGAACGAAGACGAACACCGAATGGTCGACATCTGTCCTGGATCGGAAATCTCCCGTGTTACAGACGCCACTGAAACAAGACTGTGAAAACAACTGAACCTGGTGTCATTATTTTATCAACTCAAAAATAACCGTCGATGTCTATTTCAGGTCGGGCGAAATACGTTTCTAGTACACTCTGATTTGAAATTCTTTGAAAAAAATGTTAGGTTCCTCCAACGCTAATGTTGTACACCGTCTGCAAGTACACGCTTACAGTTACCATTAACTACTGTAAATATGAAAAACCTCGAATTTGTGCACGGCTCTGAACAGGCGTGCAGTCGTAGAGACGTATAACTAACGTCTATCAGTTGTAACTCATTATGACTATAAAGATAAACATAACTTATGGTACGCACTACCTTGCTCCTTTAGCTTCTGAAGAACTGACGTACTTCTGTGTGACTTGTCATAACCTGCCTCCAATACAAAATTTAAACAGATCCTTTATTAAATATATGTGCACTAGTATGGCATCGAAGTGGCATGCGCAAATTACATATTTATGACAAAACGAAGATAAAGTGCCAAAAGTCAACTCTAAATGTGAATGGGTGTTTACAAACAATTACTATTTTGCACGTGTTAATTTGTACACTATTATGTTAATGATTTCGTGTCACTCTATTGTTAGCAGCTTTCAGTAGATTCTATAAGTTACGGGTTCATTGCTGCATTAATAATGCATAAAAAATAGATGCACTTCAGAACGGTGTAGCGCCCAAAAAGTGAATATCTGTATGGTAGGAACTCATAAATATCCATTATATATTAAGGTTGAAATGTGATGAGATCTTAAGATGCAACTGCGATTTAATAATTTTAAGAGTGGTGTGAATGGGAGTCTCCCGAGAAAACTCACCCGCCAAAAGCAACATCAGCCGTGTTTCCCTTATACGTACATCTGCGCGTGACCTTGCTTGGAATAGAAGCCACATCACGATTATGGAAGGATAAAGGATAGCCGTATCGTCCCTGCAGCCTTTTAGCGATGTTGTAAATAGCCAATATTTTGAAAAATAGTTACTTTACCATATTATACACTGAAGAGCCAAAAAAGACTGGTATAGGCGTGCGTATGAAAATAACAGAGGTATGGAACCAATCAGAGTAACGTGATGCGGTCGGCAGCACCTTTATAAGACAATAAGCGTCTGGAAAAGTTGCTAGATCGGTTACTGCGTCTACAATTGTAGGTTATCAAGATTTAAGTGAGTTTGAACGTTGTGTTATAGTCGGTGCACGAGAGATGGTACATAGCATCTCCGAGGTAGCGATAACATTTGGATTTTCGCGTACACCCATTTCACGAGTGTACCGTGAATATCGGGAATCCAGTAAAACATCAAATCTTCGACATCGCTGTGTCCGGAAAAANCCATTTCACGAGTGTACCGTGAATATCGGGAATCCAGTAAAACATCAAATCTTCGACATCGCTGTGTCCGGAAAAAGATCGTGAACGAACGGGACAAACGACGACTGACGAGATTTATTAAACGTACAGACGTGCAATCATTTCTCAAACTGGCGCAGATTTCAATGCCTCCTGCATACCTTCAGACATTAGTCGAGTCCATGCCACGTCGTCTTGCGGCACTTCTGCGTGCTCGCGGGGGCACTACACGATATTAGGCAAGTGTACCAGTTTTTTGGCTCTTCAGTGTACTCTAGTGATAGCGCCATTTCTTTTGCCTCTCTCCCCTGGCAAACAGTTGAGGCCCGTATGTCGGACTTTCTTAGTAAAATGAGGAGCGACGTATATCTAATTCACTCGGCTGGCTGCACGACGTCGCCACGGGCAAAATAAAGCGATTTAGAGTGCCACCTATGTCTGGGCTCGGAACAAACTCCAAAAAACGCGGAGATAAATCTTTACCGGTTTGTTCCGTCAGTGTTAAGGAGTTAACGTAGGTGACACGCCACGTAATCTTACACGATACGCACTCGTGAGGAATTCGCACCTGTTGAGCTGGTTTTCTACGACGATGTTGACGAAGTAATTGGAGGCGTCCATGTTGAAGGTTTTGAGTACAAGTTGGAATGCCAGCTTGTCCTCGGGCACCGACTGCTTGAAGGCATACTCGCGGAGTGCTTCGTGTAGCATCTCGGTGGTAACCTGCAAGCACGCACAACTGCTTTCAGTCCAGCAGCAAACCGGAGTACTTGCACCAGAATATTTTCTTACTTCATCACGGTTCTGTTGTTTTTAACCCTTTCAGTCCCGCGTTAATTTATAGCTTTGAGTGTTGAAACAAAATAGTACTTTGATTCGCGCTGTACCTATCGTGATTCGACTCTTGCTTTGTTCACGCAATCAATAAAATATGTGCTTGGCGCTTGAGACATAGGGTGAAGCACTCGCAAACCATGAACCGTAGAAACGTCCACAAATCACGTTAAGGACAAGGAAGACACTGACCGCATTCGGCAATAATCCTAGATGTGTACAGTTCTTGTCATATTTTTCCTTCATCTGCAACACGTACACTGTAGTGAACACAGGGACTGAAAGGGTTGATAAGAACTCAGTGATCTGCTGAAGCAACTATGTTTATAGTTGCCGGTATAATCACAAGCACGAATGCACACAGGACTTATAATTAGGGCCACCTGTTTTTCACGAAAAGATTTCAGAACAAGTTATGCTCCAAAACACTTAATTTCAGAACCACTTTCGTGATTGTATATTTTGTATTGTTGAGCGTCTTATATTTCTGTCCGCAAATCACGGACGGTCAGTATCGGAGAAACGTAGTTCTGATTGGCTCACTCATGTATCAGAATCTCTTCACACCAATACAAGGCCAATAGCTAAAGTTGCAAATGTGCACATAGGATATTGAAGTCTAGCCTCCGTGTAAATATTTTTGCTAGAAACAGGTGGCGCTACTTATAATATTATACCTGGTTGAACAAAATCTAAATAGCACCAAAAATCCACCTGACTGATGCAACTATATTAACAGCCTATATGGATTATACATACCGAAATGTTGTACCTACACCGTTACAGTATTGAGATCAAAATGACAAATCCGGCAAGAAAGGACAGGACCCACACACATGTTCCAGCACGACAGAGTTGTATTTACCATGAAAACCGCGGAGAGAGCTGTAGCACATGTACGAGTTGTGAAAAAACCTGACTGTTCTCATTTTAGAATAATGTTAATAGTATTTTTGTGTTTCCTGTTTCACTTTCAGCTATGAAGAAGAGTCTACACACGATACAGAAATCCTAATAGCAACGACAAGGACTTACAATAATTTCGTGCACGTTGGCATAAATGTTTTTCAATAAGTTTATTTTATATAGCTGTCATTTCTATGCACTGGTTTATATTTGCGTTACCGCCGGTACAAGTTTGGGGAAAAAACAGATATTCTGTAGTAGCCAATAAACATTGACATACCAAAAACAGTTAATGCTATTGCTTTCTCCAATTCAAATATGGCACGCATTTGGTAATTTAATAAAATTTATAGTGAAACAACACATTTTAAGTTTATAGAATATTTACAATAATAATCGTTGAACATTAATTCAATCTGACACTGTCGCACGCTTCGCAGGAAGTAGACTGATTAATGTAAACAGAAATATAGACTTTTTTAAAAATTTAACACGTAGCATACTATGTTACATTGAAGCGAAAAATGACAATTGATGCAACTTAGTTTATAAGTCTGTCTTTTCTGGCCTGGCGCTACACAGGTGTCGTATGTTACCTGCAGTGTAACAAATGCAATCGATATACAGGATTATTTATAAATAATGGTGCAAAAGTAAAGTTGATTTATCCGTTGGTGAGCTGATATGCACAATTCACAATGGTATGCAGTTATTGACGACCGTCGTAAGTTTGTTTTCCACAAGTGCGTCTCTGTGTAGTTCGCGTACTCGCCGCCAGAGGCGCTGTTGTTGGTGTTTGAAAAATTGCTACCTCGCAGCAAGAGAAAGCGTCTTCTGCGATGGAGTTTGCACGAACAGTAGCTGCTGTAACAGTGCAGAGACACTTTCGAACACTTTTTAACAAGCGCCTACTGCATAGGAACCGCTTAGCACATTGGGCGCGACAGTTCCAGTCCACTGGATATTTGTGCCCTGGGAACAGTCCTGGTCGCCCACAAACGTTGAGTGAGACAGTGGAGAGGATCCGAGCTGCATACGTAAAGAGTCCAGAGACATCAACGACGTGGGATAGTCGCGAATTAAATGTACCACAACCCACTGTATAGCGTACATAAGCCTCTGTCCTGTAAGCCATACAGACTGCAGTTCGTGCAGATATTGAGACCAGCAGACAAGTCAAGACTTACAACCTTCAGCACTGAAATGTAGGACCAGTTAGAAGAGGGTGGATTCGCTAACAGGTTAGCATTCAGCGAGGATGCAACATTTAATCTGAGTGGAAAAGTCAATCACCTAAATGTTAGGACCTGGGACACACAAAATCCCCGTGGGATTGTGGAGCATGAGAGAGACTCACCAAAAGGAAACGTGTTTTGCACTATGAGCAGACGCAAAGTGTACGGACCCTTTTTTTCTTGCCGAGCTCTCTGTCACTGGCCTCACCTACCTAGACATGTTAACATAGTGGCTTATGCCTCAAATAGAGGAAGATCTTTCTAATCTCATCTTTTAACAGGACGGTGCTCTTCCCCATTTCCACTCAACCGTTCGTGAACACCTGAATACCATCCTATCATCGATAGAATGTAAGTCTTTGGCGAATAAAACGACAGGTTTTCCCCTTCATTGCTAATACACTAAAAGCCTGTACGATTATTTGGCTGACGTAGTTTTAGAGCCAGATTCCGTTTAAATTTTGGTTTTTAATTGAAGTATCATGCTCGCAAAGGCAGCCGAAGTCTGATGTGAAATTATCTTCAGCGTTTAAGTCAATTATGTTGATATATAATTATAATCCTTTTATAACCATTTTAAAGCAACTTTATATATATATTTGTTTCAGTGATGGAGGTAGGAATCCTAAGATAAGAGCTGTCTGACGTTTCGTCGTAACGAACCGAACATTACAAGATCAGTAGTTTGTGTGTGTGCCATATCTAACGACTAAAAGAANTGACGTTTCGTCGTAACGAACCGAACATTACAAGATCAGTAGTTTGTGTGTGTGCCATATCTAACGACTAAAAGAGTTTTGGAAGATTCTGTTGGTCGTATTCGTAAATAAGTACAAAACAAGACGTTACTGATATAACAAACGAGCAGAGACATGCTGAATTCGCATTATTACCTGGTAACAGGCTAGACTTCACTGTTCTATACCTGCTTGAGCGCAGTTTGTGATTCTGTTGATTACTTGAAACGCTACGTCGTTTACCTGTATGACCACTTTACTGGAGATTAGTCGCTCATCCGTCGAGGCCTTTAACTAAAGGCTAAAACCGTCCTTGGGGAGTGCCACCCAAGTTGTTGGCCAATGACAGAAGACACACGAGCCTACAACATCTTGAAGTTTAGTCTGCAGCTCCAAAATAACGTGAATTCTGCAGCTCCCTACTAATGAGTCTACTTTCCTCCACATGAGTCAACATAATTTTTGATTAAGTTCTTCAAAGCTTAGACGGTATGGAGATATTGGTATTTCATTGAAACCAATATCGTTTGAGATAGGATCAAAAACATGTGCAACAGTATTGGGACACTTACATTGTACATTTTCTCTTTCACAATATATGAAATGAAAAATGAATGTGTACGTTGAAGGGCTAAACTTGATTTCGGGTTTCCAACCGCTCGACTGCAGGTTGACTGTAGCCAATCAGAGCTCGTCTCTCTTGTGACGTCATTCCCTGAAGTATATTCGAAAAAATACATGAAAAATAAAACGTTGCTGTTTACATGGCGATTTAATATCTTCTAATTGCTATAGTTCACATTACTCTAAAGTAAAACCAATTTTTTGACGTTTTATTTATCTAATTTACTTTAATTATTAAAGATTAAAACACAGGCATTGTGACAAATTAAATATACCACAAAGTTATTTTCAGCATTTTGTATAATTGAATGTTCATATAGTTCAATGTGTGGTAGCTAATATCTGCAGCCATATTAATGTTTGTATCCACTGTAAAATTATTAATTTTGTTATTGTAACTCCTAGCAACGATACTTTTATTTGCATCTCGTTTACGAACCGCTCGTTGTGAATTTATATCGCCCACTTACATCTGCTGAAAGTAGACTACACAACTGCCGACAGCGGACTGCGAACGATCTCCGACAGACAGGCAGTCGAGGTTGGATCCGCAGGCACCCTCCACCCTCTGAGGGTGACATGAAACGGGACCTCAAGATGGAGTAACGGTGAAATACAAGAGCGAGAGAAACATGTGCCCCCAGGTATAAACCCACCGGTCAGAAGATACGTCCGCCTTGTGTCTCAAGAATGTGACATCGCCGGGAGTCAAACCCAGATTAACACGGTGAAGGGTTGACGCTCAAAAAAAATCTTTACTGACTTTTATTTTAACAGATTTATACTGGTTATAGATGAGCGTGACTAATTCCCAGGTTGAGTGATAGTACAGAACTTATCAGGCTAACTCAGAGTTACACACGTTCTTTTCTGGGAGTTTAACCCAAATCTTCTACAGCGCCATAGATAGGCTCGAGAATAAACTAATATGTAAAAGGTTGTTGTATTTGCAAAAAGAATTCTTTGAAAACAAGTTGCCAAAAATATTTCGCAACACCACAAATAAATTATGAGTAAATTTCTCAAAACCTGAATGTGGAGTGTGTAAAAATATTGTTGCATTTTAACAAGCAAGTATTTAAGACTTTAATTTTATTATAAACGTTTAGTTATATATCAATTTTGTATGCTCTGCCAAGAAAGTAGTTGCAAATATACACTACTAGCTTTTGCCTGCGACTTTGTCCACGTGAAATTCGTGTTTTCGTTACAATATTTTTTAAGTGTAAGTACGTCTTTAAAACGGAATACATATTTTAAAATAGAAAGTGGAATGAAATGCAAGTCCAAAAATATGATAATTGTGGCTGTTAAGTCTGGAGTTGTTGTTATTAATCGGCCGTGTCAACATGCAAGTTAGGCCTTTTTACAATACTTCTGTGTAAACCATATTCTTTACCATTTTAGAGGGTGGAACCAAAAACAACCAGGCTGAAGGTGAGTTAACACGCGGAGCACGCCACGTAAAACTGACCGTGGGAGAAACAGTCCTGCATCAAGTCAACTGTTGCGAATTTGAGAGTTTGCCTCCGAGACTTATTTACCATCATCGCGAAGCACACTTCAAGAGGGAACTTCAGTCTCTTGAATTCAAAACGGAGGTCGCCGGGAATCAACAGAATACGCAGCACCGACACTATTTCTCCGTGAGCTGACCCAGTTAAAATAGTGGCCTCGACTACAAGCCTTTGTGCCGTTACAGACTTTCGGTGACTTCAAATGACCATCCAATATTTTTTTCTCCATTCAAACTTTGAACATCCATTTCACCCCTTTAGGATTTTAATTTTGAAAAATCTCTCCTTGAGCTTCCTACATTACGTAATGAATGTTTCCCTCAAATTTCATGTTTCTTGGACCAATGGTTGAGGCTGGGCGTGTATACGTCCATCAGTCAGTGTGTATGTGTGTGTTATATATAGACACTGTAGAGCTACAAGAAAATATTTGGCAACTAGTTTCCAAGTAATATCGTCTGCAACAAGCACAGAAATGTAATCTGACTGTGTTCGCCCCGCGGGCAGGCGGGTAGCGGGGCGCCACAGTGCAAGGCGATGCTGTCGGTTGTCGCACCTCGGGCAGCTGGACGTCTGCGGAGGGGAAGAGCAGGTGTGCAGTGGCCGCCGCCCTCTCCAGCAGCTCCGTCGCTCGGGCGAGGTCGTGCCCCGGCTCCGCGAGGAAGGGCAGAGCGAAGAGCAGGACGTGGTGGAGCACCTCACGGTTCGCCAGCACCGGGCCCACCTCGCGCACGTCCGTCGACAGCCGGCGGTACGTCTCCGTCGCCGCGCGCAGCCTGCGTGGTCCGATCACACTTACAACTCTCCTCCAGCCCTCACGTACTTGAACTCCCCCACCTGCTCGCTGTAACACATTCTTCCGACTCTCCTAAAGCCCTGCTACCAAGTTTAACCAAGTCTCGGATATGACGCCAAAGGGACAACGCAAAGCATTCGTGCGTCGCAACGATTACTTACTAGGCGTTGCCAACACAAGATAACAGTTTTCTCCGTTTTCATTCACATATTCCTCCGTCCCGTGCAAACAATGTTGAAATAATTCTAGAAAATTACATGGCCTTCGTGCGCACTCACTGTAATAACATGTTGCATAAAAAACTATTTATTACTAGGCATTACCAGCACACCTCTTCTCTCTCCGTATTTTATTGATATTATTAAAAATAAATGTATATAATGTATATATTAAGTACAAGTAAAAATTCAATTTAACGAAAAGTAAGGTACTTTTAAGTTAAAATAAATATAAAACGTTTTTGATACACAGAATAATTAGGGAAATAACCATACATATTATATATGGGGTGATTTTTCAAAGGTTGAATTCAAGAAGTGAGAAAAAAACAGCAAACAGAGTATACCTGACCTTTGGTGTATGAGGGGCCGCGGTGGCTGAGAGGTTAGACCCGCTCGCCTTTCACGCGGTCGAACCGCGTTCAATTCCCGGCCGGTTCACTCCAGATTTTCGCAAGTGGGAATAGTGCTGGACGATACCGCTGGTCGGCGTGTTTTCTCGGGGATCTCCCGTTTGCCCCACTCTTGAATTCCGACGCTGCTCCATTCTCACCTCATTTCACGCATATCGGCTTTCAACACCCAGTTTATAAGAGCCACCCGAATCTCTCCACTTTAGTGTGTGTGGATTTGTGAGAGGTTCGAGTGAGAAAACGTGAAGATACCGTGAGTGGACTTAAAGAAGTATATAGACTTTTAACCCACTTAGCCTTTAGGCCTTCCGGGTCTCCTTTTTTACTACCATCCGTTTCTATAGTTTAATTACTCAAGATCTTAGTTATTTATTATCATATAATTAATTTTCCAGCTAAATCACACTGCCAAGGCAACACTTAAACTTTTATATAAAATTCCATATTTGAAATATTTACTTCACGACACATTAAAAGTCTTAATTATCAATTAAGCCAGTAAAATTGTTAAAATAGTTCAAAGTTAAAATTTGTTTAATTACTTGGGAATCTCCAAACAGGAGGAGCGGGGACAATTAGCCTGGCTTAGCCAGTTAGCACGGGGAGCCACAGGGAGGCTGTCACCCAGACCTTGCTCCTCCTGTGTTTTGATAATAAATAATTAAGATATTCAGTAATTTAACAATAGAAACAGATGGTAGTTAAAAAGAAGACCCAGAAGGCCTAAAGGCTAAGTGGGTTAAAAGTCTATATACTTCTTTACCGTGACTGGACTGCAGCTTCCTCGCCGCCGCCGCCGTCGTCGCGGTGGCCGGCCAGCTCGCTCCTGACGACCAGCAGGTCGAGCGCCGCGCGCGCCGACGCCGCCAGCTTGGTGCGCCGCCCCGTCAAGTTGCGCGCCGCCTCCGCGCAGCCGCCGCACGTGGACGCCGCCTCCTCGTACGCCAGCCGCAGCTTGCCCGCGTACGTCGGCAGCGACAGCACGTTCTGCATCACACACTTCCTCNGGGGGGGGGGGGGGCTCGCCTCCCACCACGGTGAACTGGGTTCAATTCCCGGCGGGGTCACCCCTGGTTTTCCGGGGATCCTACGTTCCCCTCACCCTTGCATTCCAACGCTACTCCGTACTCACCTCGCTTCACGCTTGTCAACTCCCGATACTTGCGTTGTTAACAGCCGTCCAAACGTCCCCACTACACGCCGCACTCTACCATGCTGAGCTCAGAGCTAGAGAATATTTTGCCGTACACATCAACTCGGGGATACTTTACACAGTGTTACTATTTCTAGCACACGAAAAAAAAAGTTACTACATAATATACAGAATATTTTAAAATTTCTATTACACACTTCTGCGTTTTGTAGATGACATCTAGTAGAAAAAACTTTTGATAAGGAACCCTTGTCCGGAAACATAGGGTTTCAGCGCTATGCGGATGACACGAATCAGGAATTCAAATCCCCTGGTTCACGTAGGTTAATTAACTCTTACCTGTGTGCACTACAACAGCAGCCGTATGTGATGACCATGACGTGTGTGGCACACTGTATCTGCAAAGCATGTCCCCTTCCCCTATACACACACAATAATATTATATTATGTGTGTTGAAACTTTTCTGCCGCAGCCACAACACATGCAAGTAGATTTTCCTACGACGCTACAGGAGTCTCGTAAAAACGAACCTTAACGTGGCCCCGGAAGATTTCCCCTAATGTTTGGTCAAGATGTTGTCAAACGGCACATGAAAATTGTGCTGGTGCGTCATTATGTTGGAATCACATTTTCTCACGAATGCTCAGTTCAAGAACTCCACCGGGACTTCTTGCAGGTGTGGAGCGTTCCCGACACATTTTTTTTTCTATACCTCCAATTTGGATTCCACATTGTTGTGGCGTCATATTTTGTCTGCATTCCGAAATTTTTTTCTTACATTCGCAGCCAGTGTAAGGACTATGGCGAGTGGCAGAAGAATCCTTTTCCCGCAGCAGACCTACGGACGAAATCACCGAATGATGCACGTTCAACTTGGATTGCTCCTACCAGCCAAACACTACTGCCTTGCGGGTTGCTGTCTGCAAGAACTTAGGGGAGTGTGTTGGGCGCCAAGAAAGTGTCCTATATAATTCTGTGTGGTTGCCAGAGAATGATGCAATGTTTAGATTGTTCTGGATCCACCTTGGCTATCCTCGGACCTTTCCCAAGCGGTCCTACGCTGGAGTTTCTAGGCGAGGGGGAGCCAGGCGTATATTTATACCAAGGGGCGAGCTCGGCAGCGGGGAGACACCTCCCGGCGAGAGAGAGAGAGAGAGAGAGAGAGAGAGACGTCATCAGGCAAGAAGTCATACTTCATGTTGCAATGATTGATGCCACCTTATGCTGTGGGGAGCGAGATGCTACTTGAATTAAAGCATACATGAAGACTTAACTTTTTCTGAAAGGAATTGGGACTTAGTCGTACAGCAGAGAGTTACCTTCAGGAAAAGACTGGGATGCAAGAGTTAGTGTGNTAGGATTTAACTTTATTCTGAAAGGAATTGGGACTTAGTCGTACAGCAGAGAGTTACCTTCAGGAAAAGACTGGGATGCAAGAGTTAGTGTGGGAATCACTCGTTTACTCTTAGGAAGGAACCCGTGGGTGCGTTCTGAAATGTACGGTCTAGGGAGTAGTAGTAGTATGAGGGTGATTCGGGGACACGAAGGAATATGTGCAGTGTGTAATTACAGATACTCAAGCTTTTTGGAGTNTGGGAATCACTCGTTTACTCTTAGGAAGGAACCCGTGGGTGCGTTCTGAAATGTACGGTCTAGGGAGTAGTAGTAGTATGAGGGTGATTCGGGGACACGAAGGAATATGTGCAGTGTGTAATTACAGATACTCAAGCTTTTTGGAGTTGGGGGAAAAAACGTTCGTGAGAGCTGTGAATAAGTCGAGTACTACCAGCATCGCAAGGTGCTTGGTGGGGAGAGTATCTCCGGCTCTGTACTAATTAGTGAATGGGATCCGTCAGTGAAGCACTACCGATATCCTAAGTTGTCGGGTGAATGGAGTACCCTCGTCTTCAGGACTTATGGGATGCTCTCATCAAAGGGGGTTATGCGAAAGATAGAAGAGAGTGAAGGACTGGTTTTTAGTTTCTTTTTCTGCGGAGCCTCTCGTCTAGAGCCTGCACAATCTCATGAAATTATAAATATAAATTATATTGTGTATGATATTTTTAATGTATTTGATTGAGTATAAACTTCAGGAAAAGCAAGTTTAAAAAATGTATATAAATTTAAATATTAGTTCNTTTTAATGTATTTGATTGAGTATAAACTTCAGGAAAAGCAAGTTTAAAAAATGTATATAAATTTAAATATTAGTTCAATTTTTTTATACTTTTTTTTAAACAACTTTGAATTGCATTTTTGAAGAAAATAGAATTTAAAAACCATAATTATACAACAAAATTAAGTTATATCACTTTTGCTTTCGCACTCCTACCGACCTGGATAATATTGGATCAAATGTATTTTTATTGTTGTTATAAATTTTTTACGAATTAATTCTTCCCATCACTTACTTTACCCAGGTTCCTGTGGGGCGGGATCTTGCGGAGGTTGGGATGGGAAGTTGTGGTGGATGTTCAGGTGGGGAGAATCCGCCATCCGCCACACAGGAATATATTAAGTGTGTAGGACACGATAGGCAGTACGGAAGAAAGTAGGGCCCAGTCGCACGACCAACGATGATATTTGCCCGTACATTGATGCCGAACCGTTGTTTAATCCGTGGGAATGTGTGGCACATGGGCTTTCTTCATTCCAAATGTGGCTGTTTCGACAGTTGGAAACAGCTTCGCTGGTGAAATGCGCTGCATCGATGAAAATAATGCGCCGTGGAAACTCATGGACATCCACACAACGATGCAGAACAACGTACATAAGTTGGCACGCGGTACATAATCGGCCTGACCTGTTGCGTGTACCGCGAGTAGTAAGTGCTGCTCATGCAGAACGAGTACTCGTCAGCGGGTTCTCTTCAACTCGATGAAGTCGAAAGTGCGGTACTTCCAAGTAGCACCACATTTGGCCCCGTTACCTTTGAAGGTACTTTTTTCCCGCAGTCGTTGTTCTAATATGACACAAAATTGTATGTGATGGAGTCACGTGATGCTCAAAACACTCCTTATTCAGGTATTGAGCAGCTGTACCATTAAGTTGGACTTCACCGCCAATTTACATGTCCGTGTTCTCGGCAAAACGTGATTTCGACCATCCTGTATTATAGTGCACTCATTAACGACTGAATGACAAGTGGAGTTACGGTCGAAGCAGTACGGCAGAATGTAAACAGACGACATGTAGCATCAGTGACGTCACACGTCTCCCAAGGTCAAGTTTGTATGCTTACCACTCGGCGGCGGGAGTTGTGAAATTTTGATTCGTTTCATCCTTGTGGCATCGAAACGGTAAATTTTCGGGCATGGGTTCCTCAACAAAACTTAATCTACTGTATGCCCTTTACAGACCATATAAGTGTGGAATAGAAATTATTAAATATTCTGTATACATAAACACAGAGATCAGAAAATTTCGCGTATTTATTTCGTGGAAAGATAGAGTAAAAAAACTGGTACATTTCCGTTACTTCTTAAATTGGTCTTATGTATCACTTGATACCAGCCGGAAAACTCCGAACCAACAATAAACATACCTACAGCAAAATGCAGGCCCAATAATAGCCTCCCACTACGAAAGAACGCTTAAAGAACCAATTAACTGCTGTCATCTGGGTTTTCAAATTCGCATTTTCGCTTGGATAACGCATGAATAAAGTGATAAGGCAAAAGGCAATATAAATTTTGCATACATCGGAAAGATACAAAATGGGAAGAAATGTATACCCAACGCAAGGTTTTCAGAAGAGCTTAATTAACTGTGGGCAACCATACCCAGGAAAGCACATCTCATTCTTGGGAGGGTCCTTCTCAATTCTTCCATACGACCAGGCATGATATTGAGGCATTTGACATTTTAAATTATTGATTTCCCTTAATAGTGCATGGATACAAATTACCACTATAAAACTCTACAATTTTAGGGAAGTTAATATAAAAAAAACTACGAACGGCCAATCCTACATAAGTGTTTTTACTTACTTTGTGAGCAAATTAATAGGTTATTTCAGAAACTGGACTTCTCCACGACACTGAATTTTGAGATATTCAACGAAATATGTCTCTGCGGTTCGAAATTGATCTAAATGGGCTCAGATTTTCCCCAGTTCATAATCAGATGATGGTTCATTCTAATCTAGCAGCATGTTTTTCTCGGGTTCTTTGTTTCTTGGATCTAGGCTCATTATATTAAGGGAGGCGTCCACTTACCAGATATTGCAGTGAAAATTTACGTGTACCTTATGTATTATATCATTTTAACCTTATTTATCAAGAAAACTGTTACGTGATGTCACACTGATGCACACGATAATTTTTAATGGTGTAGGCTATCCTTTAGTATTCGTCATCGCTATTTACTACTCCCTCTGCTTCCACCATTGACCAGTTTAACAGTTCATTATAAAAGTCTTTGTGTTTCTCTGAGCTTTTTTGCATTTATTGGAATTTTCCCATCGGGATAAGTCTTCATATCTGATAGAGATGTCGGTGGTAAGGATCCCAACTTGAAGGTGTGGTGAATAGGTCTGTCTATGTAGGTTTTTTCAATCATGTGACTGCTGTTCTCTTCGCTGTATGTAAACTCCACAAATGTTGATACGGTAAATGCAACCTTGTGGCCATGTGGAATATTGCGTTCTTGTGACTGCAATGAGAGACCATTTCTCTTGTAAAATTTATGCCACTAGCTATCAGAGTAAAGAACGTCATCTCTTTCTATTAAGTTCACTTGAAGCTTGTCTGCTCTGCTAGACTGAATAATGCATTCAACATACTCTTCATGCAATATATCCTATCCATCTTTCTAATATTTCTCTTTGCCACTCGNGACTGAATAATGCATTCAACATACTCTTCATGCAATATATCCTATCCATCTTTCTAATATTTCTCTTTGCCACTCGAAAATCTTGATCATTCCCTCGTAGGGAAGAAATTGGTGATTGCCCTTAATTTACGAAGAGAGACTTAAGATGATAGAAATCTGACAACTGTATTGTTTTTGTTTTGTTCATAGTACCATTCAGAAAACAGGTTTATATGTTCCACTTCAGGAGAGATATCAGATTGTATATAATCTAGAAGAAAGGAACAAACTTCATTATCACTCTTCCTCGCAATTCCCTCATGGTACACGTAAAACTTAGCATTGTTATTTTTTAAATTCTGAAAGTTGAACACACTGACATTGAATTGCCTCAGGTGGAAAACTTATTGCACAGGGATTTCCGAAAATTCAAAGTTTTGCATGTAGCCTATTGAAATTCCAACAATTTCTTCATTTTATAGGCATTTCTCACGAATAGTTTTGATAACTTTATGAAACTTTGGGCTTCTTCGTTTGAATTATTAGCTCTTATACAGGGACGCGTTTTGCTGTATTATTTAGTGTCTTTGATTTTAGTTTCACACTGAGTTCTTTACACATACAACATGTGTAAACTTCGTGTCTTCCAAATGACATATTTGACTTTTCATAGAATATTAAAAAAAAAATTTACATCACTGCAATATCTGGACGTTTATCTTTTAAGTGTTCATTCATTAGGCGGAAATTAAGTTTGACACTAAGGAATTCCACACCTTTTGTTGTATAGTGTAACTTTTTATGGGGTACGATTTGATATGGTCTTCCACCATGGCACAAATATCACCAGAAACAGCATTTTCTGACATCTGTTTCTCTCGTACGTCATTATGTCTCTTCCTTGCAGCAAGCAGTGCTCCTAGTATGGTAGTTCTATGCTTTGAAATGCTGTGCATAATCTAAAATGCTTTCTTGCAAACTTGCATACGTCTGCTGCTTCAATTTACAGAACTTGAAATTCTGGAATCGAGTTTTCCTTGTTTAATCATCAGGATCCTTTAAAGACCTTCTTCGTTTAACTTCTTCAATTTCCATTAGTGGCTGCAAGTAGGCATCTTGACTGTTTTTTTCTGCCCAAGTCACAAAACTTACAAAAAAATTCTTCCTGGTCTCCAGGTGAAACACTTTGAAAACATTTTCTAGGACACCCACAATTTTCTTCAATCGTCTTGGCGCTCATTGGGTTTCTTGGATTGTTAACATATTCTAAGCCATTGTTTCTACATCTTTTAATTACGTTCCACTTATATTACACTCTTTTTACGCCTTTTTTTACGATTATTTATTCCTTAAACAGCAAAACATTAACCTTATTGGACTCCATTTTGTAACTCGCAGTAAGAGCTGACAATCGTAGTTGCACTCACATACGCGAGACGGGATGCGAGATTTCGCCAGATAGAGAATTACAGGCAGAAAGTGGTCTTCTCCTGGAGAGGTCCGGTTTCTGCATGAAATATTAAATCCTATACCACAATACAGAGGACTTTGAGAGGTTAGAGATTTGCGGTTTCTGTCTAAAATGACACCTCTACCTGTGAAGATAGCATATGATCACTTAACTGAAAACCACAAAAAACTGGACAAGTCCGGTTTCTGAAACATCAGATTGAAATATTTCTAACGCCTTACAATTTTGTAAGTTTATTCGGCGCAATATTTTATGCAAAATGAATGTCCGAGTATGGGAAAACAGTTATTCACAAAGTTGGCAATAACTGTTAGTAGATGGATTTGGTAGGTCCGAGGACAAGGGCTGGGGACTGAGGCGCAGAGGTCCCGACATCTTGGACCAGCCATCTTGTTTCCGGCCACCATTTTGTTTCCCAATTACTCTCATTTCCATCTGTCGCATGTGCTCCACATGATGTAGTTCTCTCGTCGTCCGCTAGAGTGCATCACCAATCCCTGTAATGTTGTTTATTGCTGCTAGAGTGTGCCACCCTGTTACTTACCTTCGTTCGATCCAACAATTTTGTTTCTACTTGTCCTTCATTCAACTTTCGCCTGCTAGGCGCTCTTGATCGGCCGCCATGTTGGTTCTACAGTTTGCCGCTAGGGCACTGCTTTCTTTTATTTAATTTTAGCAGATCTCAAAATATTGTCTGGAGGAGGGCGGGATCGAACTGCCAAGCCTTGGGTGCGCACACAGACAGACGCCTTGGACCACTCTGCTATCGGAATGTGCTGTTACAATGGTTTAAAAGAAGTATATGCGGCATCATGTGTATGGGGAAAAAAATATATTTAAAAGAATACAAGTTTTTGTTGTCATGATTATTCCAGAATAATAATGTTTAGTAATAATGTTTTTAGTCACTTTTCTTAAAATATTTTTCTTATTAAAAATTATAAAAATATGTACATAAAAATATTTTTTAAAGAATTACTTTTTTTTTTNCTTAAAATATTTTTCTTATTAAAAATTATAAAAATATGTACATAAAAATATTTTTTAAAGAATTACTTTTTTTTTTACTTTATTTGTTGCATTTTAATTAGGTTTTTATTTAAGTAATTTTTTTTTTTCAGTAAATACATTTTNTTTTTTTTTACTTTATTTGTTGCATTTTAATTAGGTTTTTATTTAAGTAATTTTTTTTTTTCAGTAAATACATTTTTTTTCTGTTGGTCATCCATCCTTCGGTTTGAACTATTTATCCATGCTGAAGGCGTCAGTAAAAATAAACCTGCAAGACACGGGTAGGGGAGACCGAGGATTGTTGTGACATTTTGTACGTTTCCTAGCATATCATAATCAGTTATAGTTCAATATCAGAGTTCTATTAACTCAAGGTACTTTGCCTTTTAAACTATGGGAATCAAGTCTAAAAACAAAACATATAGTTCTAATTCATGAGAAACAAATTAACAACCCAAACACTGTCTAGTGTCACAACTCTCCTACTACCGAGGTAAGTTGTGACAGAGGCTAAGGCGAGTTGTGACAGACGTACATTTTAGGATTTATGGAAGAAACTTTAATTGTAATGCTATCGCTGGTGATTAAAATGAGTAATATAAGTAAAACGACATGTGAACATAATTTGTACCTTTTTATTCGATCTTTGGTACATACTGCAAACTACAATAACAGTCTGATGAAATCATTATAATCATTTAAATTAATACAACAATTATTGGCACATATTATGAGATCAAGACAAAAACACCGAGCGTTATTTGAATTAAATTCGCCCAATGTCTAGTCCGACAAGCAATTATGGTAAATATATTGCTGCTCTCCTCCAGTACATTCATCATGTGACCAGTTCTTGCAATCGATACACTGAACCCACTCCTCATTTGGTCTGCTGCTAGTAAAAGGTTCCAGGCAACACAAGCAAACACATTTATCATCGTCCTCTTAGCTTTTAGTTTTCTTTAGAATCTTTCCTTTTACTTTCTTCAGTTTCTCCTTTGTCTCATTAAACATCCTCTTTTTTTGCGCTGTTCGCCTTCTTATTGGCTTGTATAGCTGCAATTTCATCCTTAACAGGTGCGTCGGTCAAAACGGCGGATTTAATTTTCCGTCTGTTTGTTTGCTTATCTTTTCTTGGTGGAGCTTCTGGCAATGGTCTTACAGATCCCGGTGAAAATACCTTGGATGTGGAAGCAACAGGTTCAAAACTAGCGACTCTTGCTTCTAGATTTTCTTCCACTGCAACATTCTCATTCTGTGGTATATTAATAGGCATATCTGGAGTTGCTGCTCGTGTTTCTAAATTGACCGAAGCTGGCCGTGGAAACGGATTGGTCAAATCACGATCAGTGACCTGACTGGGCAGGAAATATGCTTGTCCAAAAATATCTGTATTAACAGGCCAGGTTCCTGTTGCACCAAAACCAGCAATAATATTTTTTGACGTGATCGCCCCATTAAATG
Organism: Clitarchus hookeri; assembly: GCA_002778355.1. NCBI lineage: Eukaryota > Metazoa > Arthropoda > Insecta > Phasmatodea > Phasmatidae > Clitarchus > Clitarchus hookeri. The sequence continues at coordinate 69,800 of NQII01004042.1, forward strand.
CAGTTTTCGCTATCGACGGAACATCATAAATGGACATGACTTTGCCAGGATTTGAACGCATCCAATTATCACAGGCTGTATTTATAGCCTTTTTTATAGGACCAAAAACTGCAC
>NQII01004042.1:70410-118347 GCA_002778355.1 Clitarchus hookeri
AAGTAATACGATATGCAAATATTGGTTACAAACTTACTTTTCGTATTTTCTTCTGAGCTGACGTCGTAAACAGAATACCGTCCCGCACAGGTCACCGGCGCGCACTGCGTCAAGCGGGGAGTTGACAACGAATGAGACGTGTGACGTTGCCAGCTCGCTAACTACCACAGGTTCTGAGAAATCGCCTTTGTCACAACTCACCTCTGTCACAACTCTCCTCGGTCTCCCCTACGAATAATATTAATAATTTGGTCACGTCAGGTTAACAGCAACTATGCAAAAAATTTGTTTGGGGTATATGCTAAACTTAAAAAAAATATACGCATTTGCAAAAAAGCCGGAGTATACAAAACTACCCTGCCAACAATAAACCCCTTAATATATTATCCCGAGTACACTCGTTCGCGTTTGACATGTTGCAGAATCATAGTTGTTGCTGTGTAAGTCCAGAAGCTAGCACCAATACAGACACAACATTTATTTGGCTAATGCTATTAGTTGCTGCTGACACACCAACTGTTTTAATAATAGGTTGTTTCTTGTGCCATGGCTATACTGAAACTCTTTCCATTGGTTCCAAAGAGACACTCGTATAAAAAAAAGCTGTAAGTATGTTTTACAACACAAATTTATTATTTTGCGAAACGTTAATGTGTAGCAATTAACTATGTAACAATTTTGTGAAAAATAAAAAATACAAACATTTGCTATTACAAATTATATTAAAAATTATGAAATAATACTGCTCAACAGTTATGTGACTTCTTTTTAAATATTCAATACGCTAATGTATTTGTGTTGCATATGGTATTATATATTTAAAGCAATGGGCAAATTATTTATTTATGAATTCGAATATTTTTTTATTATCATATTATTTGCAATTTTATTGACGAGTATAATAATAAACCTTTTTGACCAGAAGAAGAGAAGGAGGACTGCAGTATAATGCCTAACAACGATTGGCTGCGTTGCTAGGGACTCCCGTGAATCGGACGATTTGACTTGGACAAAAGGCGTCCTACCACGAAAGTCACTTCACTGGACACAAGTTCACCACATAATGCAAAAAATTACGTTGAAAATCATACACGAAATATTTGTCAAGTGGTCGGAAATACTCACCGCTTGTATTATCGCGAAGATGCTGTGGTATCCTTGCGGCCGTACAGACAGGACCGCAAGCCGGCTGATGACACAACTCCAGAAATTGGCCGGACCTGTGACTGTGCCCAGCGGTAACCTACAAAAGAGCAATTGTGTGTCAAAAACATATACGCCAACAAAATACCTAACTTTAAATTATCTTGATGGCGCTAGTACTTACTTTCAAAAGAATTTGCAACACGTTGCAAAATAGCAGTCAGTGCTGAAATCCTCCGCTGCTCGTTGACAGGCCAAACGCGAACCTTTGGTAAGGGACTTGACGCACTGGCTCCCAGTCACTGCACAACATAAAATAAACGTAGTTAATAACTTCGCATTTTGACATGTACATAAGACAAAAAATGATATGGCCATTAGTTAATTTAAAATATCAAATCTGTAATAGAAAACTATTCAGCTCGTTGCCAAAATTAATTTAAACCGTTAATAAAAGTTTAATGCAAAACATAACATACCTTCGCGAGTAAAAACTCGAAGCAAAATGGAAGGCGACTTGAATTCCTCAAACTCTGTCACTAAACGCAACATGGCGACGAAGCAGAAGGGCACTCGGATATGCAGAAAGGAAACCCTGGTATCGGACTGATAGATTCCTGCGCGCTCCATCCTTTATACACTGAAGAGCCAAAAAAAACTGGTATAGGCGTGCGTATGCAAATAACAGAGACATGGAACCAATCAGAGTAACGCGATGCAGTCGGCAACTAGATCGGTTTCCGCCGTTACAATGGCAGGTTATCAAGATTTAAGTGAGTTTGAACGTGCTGTTATAGTCGGCGCACGAGAGATGGGACATAGCATCTCCGAGGTAGCGATAACATTTGGATGTTCGCATAAGACTATTTCACGAGTGTACAGTGAATATCGGGAATCTCGTAAAACATCACATCTTCGACATCGCTGCGGCCGGAAAAAGATCGTGAAAGAACGGGACAAACGACAACTGACGAGAATCATTAAACGTGACAGACGTGCAACCCTTTCTCAAATTGGCGCACATTTCAATGCCTCCTGCATACCTTCAGGCATTAGTCGAGTCCATGCCACGTCATCTTGCGGCACTTCTGCGNGGGGGGGGGGGGGCTTACACTATATAAGGCAGGTGTACCAGTTTTTTTGGCTCTTAAGTGTATGTATAACGTTGCCAAGTGGTGGGGAGGAGCGAATTGATACAAGGTAAATAGTGCCTCTAGTTACCATAGCATTTTCACTGGCCAACTCCCCATCCACCCCGTTTTACTTATTTCGTGAGAAACTATGTGAAATATAAAGCAACGGTTTTGGCCAGGCATTTTTATTGATTGACTTCTCCTCCTACCCTACTTATTTTCTCATAAATTATGTGGGGATGGTGGCAGTAGGAAAATACCAGGTGAATTTAGGAAAACCAAATCGCTTGACTTCACAGCAACATGTAACCTTCACTTTTATTTAAATAAAAAAAAATTGTTTCAAATCAATTTTTTATTTATAAAAAATTAAATATTAATATGCTACCATGGATCGTTGTATATTATCTCGGTTTTCATACAAATATAATTGCAAAGAGAGTCGCAGAAGATCGTAATTTCAGTTTTAAAAATAATTTATTGATCTCGAGACATACGCCTGCCAAGTACATAGACCCACGTGCGTGCTCGCGCGTACTAGAGCAGGCGTCGCCTTCACACCGTGACGAGGGACCGTGCGTGCGCTATTTCTGCTGGCGGCGTGTGACCAAACTATCCTGTCAAGCCGCGCGGCGCTGTCATGGNCCCCCGCCCCGCGCGCTGCGAGGCCGTGCAGGAAGGATGCAGCTGGCCGCCTCTCCAGAACAAAAAAAAAAATATTACATTATTTCACCTGAAAAAATAAACTCATCCCCTAGTTCAGATAAACATTCAATGAGTAATTGTATTGGAAACAGTACTCCGTTACATTCCATCGCATTACTAAACATGCACAAAAATATGTAAACCAGAAATATAAAGACTGCATTAAAAAATTACACCGCATGTGCACAGAACTATGTATCACTCCGCTTAGGAAAATACTGCATGTTCTAAGGAGTCAGTAACCGAACTGTATTCACTTTACGGTAAATACCAGTTTTGAACTTATACACACATATATATATATATATATATATATATATATATATATATATATGTCAAATACGATCCTGCTCGTAACATCTGCTGAAATATACCTTAATCTATATATTTTTTAATATATAAGTGGCGGGAGCATAAACAAACTCAGCGTCAAGCATAACAACTCAGTTCAGGTAAACAGGTTCCTTTATAAGTCTCTGAATAAAATACCGTTTCTAAACTATGGCTTTTATAGTGTGACAAGGTTTGAAAAGTCAACTTCATCCGTATTGCATACACAAATACAGTAACGTCGCTTATAATGATTTACGCATTGAAACGTAGTTCTATTCGCGGGTTTTTGAAAAATGACCACATGTATTTGGTTGTGTTGTGTATCATAATTTATCATTAATTTATTGGCTAAATTGAACTGTTAAATTGTTTTATTTATAAATAGGGGGCAGTGATATTTCACGAAAAGATTTCGAGACAAGATACAGTCCAAAACACTGTAGGGTAGTCCAACTTCTTTGATTGGCTAAAAAACCGTTCTGGGCCCGTGTTAACCGTTTGCGCACGAATCGCGAAGGTTCAGTGTCGGAGTTACTCAGTCCTGAGTGGCTTGGTCAAAGACAGACACGGCACCAGCAGCCAACGGAGGTATAACAACAGCTGAGGTGTGTATATAGTATTGAAGTCTACTGTGTGCTCCGATTTTTACGCGAAAAGTCACTGGCCCTATTTATAAATAATGTAAATAGGTGTGTTTTGAAGAAATACGCGCACGAATGTGGTTTGTTGTCCTTAATTTTATTCGCATGAGATTGGATAATTAGCAGAGCCTCAGGAAAAAACTATAGGCAGTCCACTTAATGCTGGGAACATGCACGTAATTTCCACGGACAAAGATTGGGAAAGATTTACGCATGATGCAACACAGGATACGCGTTAAATAATATATCACATGCATTGCTACACCCCCAAGCCATAAAATTCAGCCCGAAACTCCTGCGTTGTTCGAGCCGTAACGTATAATCAAATATACTTAAAAATAAATTTATTTTACGGCCTACAAACCCCTTTTCAAAAATTAATTTGCGTAGATTTTTAAACGGCAAAAGTGCTTGTATAAATGTTTCTTCTGCTTGACTGTACATGAAATGTTTGTGTTACTACAAAACAAAGTCTTTAATAGGTTGTGTACAAAATACAGTCAAATAATTATAGAGAACGCACGCAGGGCTTCGAAATGGACTTTAATGTCTAAGCAGGCAACAAATATCGTGACGTAATATTCACGGACAAAGATGAGGAAAATATTTACGCGTCATGCAACACAATACACGTGTTAAATAATAAAAAAATTATGCGCGGTTAACAAGCTAAATTTGGCTCGAAAAATTCCGCGTTGTGAATTTCTTTCAAGTTTTGACGTATCCACAATGCTGTCAGATATATTTTCAAAAATAAATTACGTTTTATTATTACGCGCGAACGGCTCAGACCTTTTTATCGCGCAGACAATGAATCTCATGTCATATTGTCTCTAGCATATAAAATATTTTTTTCTTTTTCCAAATAAAAACTATGTTTTTTTTTTCTGTGTACTAGCGAACACTTGAGTTTGCTTCCAGGCCGGAGAAAGCAAATTATATTTTAATTAATGTTCCATTACATTTTTTCACATTAAAAATAATATTACATCTGCCTTAGGAAATGTGAACAAGTGAACGTAATCGTGTACATTACGCACGTTTAGGCTAATTTTGGTCTGTAATTATCAATGATGTAACCTGTGGGTAAATGATTCGCAAACAGTCGTACTTTTCTAGGTCATGATTGATTGATATTACTGAAGCCGAACATAAAGCCTACAGTGACAAAGAAACAGGTGTTGTACCGACTTGAGTAGAGCAACACCTTTATCCGTAAAATGAAGTGTATAAGAAAGGGTTAGCAAGCCATTAAAACTTAGAATTAATAATTTTCGAAAAATTAGAATATAATATATAGACAATATGTATTAAGAGTAAATTAAGAGATCTGGACAGCTGTTAACATCGAGGTCTTGAGAGCTGACAAGGGCAAAGCGAGATGAGTATAGAGCAGAACGGAACACAAGGGCGTGGGAAACGGGAGATCCCCGAGAAAATAAGATTATTTATTCACTTAGATAAAAAATTTTCCCTCATTTGGAAGTTATTAAAATTATACGTTTATGGAAAATTTATTTTGGTCACATACAAGATTGAGTAGAATTTAGTAGTGAAATATTAATATTTGTTTATATAAAGTGAAAAAAAATTTTAGGCGAGGACTCAAGAACGTTGGATGTTAGATAAGTTGTCCGTTTAAATCATGAACTCTTGTTTTTTAAGTACATATAATTACCAATGTTTGAATACGTGTTGTGTTTCTCTTTCGTTTACTATAGCAGCTAAAAAAAATTTAAATAACTTTTTGTTATTTTTTAAATATAATTTTTATAAATGTTTTGGAATGTTTTCATTTTTTTCTGATTTTTGTGGATTTTCTGGCATTTCAAGGTCAGATGTCACCGAGGCCAAGGCCAGGGTCAAGGTCACCTGGATCCAAGATGGCTGCCGGCCGACCAGAATCACAGAGCACGAACAGCTCCGACGTTCTGGTCCCAGGTCCCGATGTGCCAAAATCCCCATAATTCCTCTACTCACGGCACATTTAAATACATTTGGTAATTTTTCAAAAACCCGCGAATAGAACTGCGTTTGAGACTGTTCGAAAATAGTTCATTATACGTACATTTTCTGTATTTGTGTATGCAATACGGATTAAGTTTACTTTTCAAATCATGCCGCACCCATAACTGGGTTCCCGAACGTAGCTTATAAACGGTATTTTTATTCAGAGACGTAACACATGATGTAGTCTGCCTAACTGTGATGATTTTTTTATGCGTGATGCAGCATTTATTTATGTTCCCACCACTTATATATTTTTAAACTTTAGATTAAGGTATATGTCAGCAGATGTAACGATAAAGATTGTATTATATATAAGTTAAAAACTGGTACTTTGCATGAAGCGAATATAGTTCGGTTACTCACTCTATAGAACATGTAGAGTTTTCCTGTGTGCAATGATACATAGTTATGTGCACATGATGTGTGATTTTTAATGCAGTTGTTATGCTTCCCGTTTACATATTTCTGCGCAAGACTAGCAATGCAAAGGAATCTGACGGAGAAATCTTTCCTTTGCCAATTGAATGCGCCTGGGCTAGGGGCTAAGTTTATTTTTTCAGGGGAAATTAATATTTTTTGTTCTGGAGAGGGGGTCAGTTCCATCCTTCCTGCCTCGCTACCACACGGTGTCGCCCCGCGCGCGACTTGGCAGTGTAGCTTACGCTGCGAGGGGGAAATTTCACACCGCCGGAAGAGATGGCGCATGCGCGGCCGCACGTCGCGCTGTGAAGTTGACGCCAGATCTCGTTGCAATCTGTGCATAAACCCCCCTCCACTTACCCTGGTTAAACCAGCGCCAATCTAAAGAAAGATGACCCGCCCCCTCTCTACTAGCACTTTTCCTATCAACTAATAAAGAGCATGATTCCTATCCATCTGTCTCCTGTAACATTTCCTGTTAAATATTGTAATGCATGAAGCAATTTTTTTATTCTTTCCTGTCGAAAGAGTTTTTACGGTGACTATGCTGGTTTTTCCTTTCTCTTCTAATTATAGTTTAGCCATAAGTACACTTGCGGAGGTTCTCATGGCCAAAAGCTGGCCATGGCAGCCCAATCCCTCTTTGCCGCGATGCATGTCTCCTTGCATGATTCTCCCTTCCTTGTAGACGTATGGGGCTTAGCCCTGAGACGCACTTACCTCCCGTCCCTACCGCGGGCTCACATAACACTTAGTTTTAGAGTAGTTAGAAAAAAAAGCAGGAAACGAAATATTATTCTTGCTCACGGTGGACGCGTTCCGCGCCATACTGGAGGAGGAGAACCGCATATTTGAAGAACATTTGAGGTACCGGCCAAGACTCCGGCAGGTATCCTTCTCCAGCACCTTTCGACGGAGTTAGCATTCGCAGCAGGTCTCGTCTGCGACATCATCCAACACGCGAGAGGTGGATATCACCTTCTTCGATGCGTCGTGATCGTAGCAGTAGCAGGTCACCTCTTCAGCTCATCTCACCATCGTCGCCGCCGATGTCAGAGAGGGATGACATCACAAGGGCACCCCCCCCCCAGCAACTGCCCCCTCCTCTCCTACGCCGCCCATGGCAGATACCATCATCGCCTCGTCGGCTGGAGCCGTCAACTAACTCCGGCGTCCTGGAGTGCGTACACCCCGTGCTCGCTGTCCAGCGATCGCCTTGCCGATATGGATGGGGAAGAGGAAGAGGAGGTGACTTTGAGGGATGTTCGTGCTGAAGTTCTCTTCGCCAGAAGGAGGCTGTAGAGGTTACTCACACAAGCCGGAATTTATGTGAAATGAACTACGGCATCCCGCGGAAGAGGAGAGCGACTTGCGTGACTTGGTGTGGCGTCTGTGCGTCGTCATTCTGCCGCCGCCCGCTGAGTGATTCTGCACTTTTTTTTGTACACGTTTTTTTATTTTTCATTATTATTGTATACAGTAATATTTTATTTCTTTTCTTCAAATTAAATTAACATCTGTGTTTGTGAGACGTTATTTTATCGCCGTCCACCTCGCTTCGTTTAATCGTGAGTAGAAATTCGAACCATCATATAGTGTTTCTGAATTACTTGGTTCATGTTCATAAATATTGTTCCGCGTTAGGGGGTTCATTTTGCACAAGTATATCTTTGATGGTCTATGTGGAGGCATGCACAATCAAATTAATATTTAATATCTACATGCGACAAATGGTCTGTATTACCTCGTAATGAATTAACCATACACTTTTAATTGGCAAAAAAAATTATTTGATGATAGAAAAAACCAATACACACCTTAAAGGTAAATAAATAAATAAATATATATATAATATCACATAGTGACACGGATATTTTTAATATGAATAATGGTAATTGAATATATATCACAAATATTATCATTCAGTAAAAATAGGAAGAAGAAAAATGTGATGTTGTAAAATGAATTAATAAATAATAAGTATTTAAACATATACTCATATAATCTGATGTCATTTCTGAATTGGTTGTGTATATTTAATATAAACATTGCAATTTGTATATGGCATTTTAAACGTTACTATTTAGACTGCTCCGATAGCCGAGTGGTCTTAGGCGTCTGCATGCTGGCTCAAGACTCAGCAATCCGATCCCGCCCTCCTCCAGACGATATTTTGAGATCTGTGAAAATTATATAAAAAATCGGCCAACTCTAGAACTGACATGGCGGCCGAGCGAGAGCGACACCAGTAGGGGAAAGTTGAAGTTGAACGAAGGACAAGAGAAAATAAGATGGCGGCGTCGAACGAAGATGAGTAGTGGGGTCGCACACTCTAAACAACATTACAGGGATCGGTGGTGCACTCTAGCGGATTACGAGAGAACTACAGTATGTGGAGGGCGTGCGACTAATGCAAAGGTAAGTAATTTGGAAAAAAAATGGCTGACGTAAACAAGATGGTGGCCGGAAATAAGATGGAGGCAGCGTCTCGGGACCTCAACTCCCAGCCCTTGTCCTCGGACCTACGAAATCCATCTACTACTGTTATCTAGGATTGCTCATTCTTCATTTATCAATAAAAAGTTTCTGTTGACATATGTATAGCTAATTTATGTCCAACGCCCGCTTAAGGCTCAGTTTCATCTCTTTTGCACAATTTTTTTTAGTTTTCGTGTTATAATTTCGTATTCAGAGTAATTACTGACAATGTACGATTTTACAAAATTTATCCTTTACGAGTTGTTTATTATTTTTGTGATAAGTTTCCATTGTGTAATTTCTGCTATTTGTAAACAGTTAGGAGAACATCAACACGTTTCTGCTTTTTTTGCAAGCAGAATAGTACACAGTGAAAATTAGGATGAAAAGTATTAAATATCTAGTAAATTGTACATTTTCTATAATCGAACATTTTCAGTAATATCTTTGAAACTGAAATGATGATACGAAAACGAAGGATTTCTTCATAATAGGTGAAGCCGAGCCTTAAGTAGTGTGTGGTTCGGCGAGCGCACTCACGCTGTGGTAGTCCGGGTAGCGCAGCTCGGCGGCGGGGCCCGCCCTCTCGTCGAAGTGCGGGACGACGATGCCCGCCGCCCGCCGCAAGCCGGCACGCAGCACGTCGTCGCGCAGCACCAGCGCCCCTAGCGTCGCACGCAGGAAGCCGCCGTGCGTGGCTGGCCGCGCGTCAACTTCCGGCGGCCACCAGCGCAGCAGGTGAGCGTAGCGCGGGAACACTCCGCCCAGCAGGTGCCGCACCTTGCGGTGGCTCGACCGCAGTCGCCCGCTAGAGCGCAGCGCCGTCGCGTTGAAGCCTCCCTGCGCCAGCGCCAGCGACAGTCGCGCGCTCCTGCGTACACGTGTTCTCTATGGAGACAGCCCCGCAGAGTGCGCGTGCCAGCTACGCACACCACTCACGCATTCACTAGTAACTAGGGACACCTGATTCTCGCGAAAAGTGTTCCGGCTTGCTAGATCTCATTGCCCTACAATCACGTCAGCTGATTATTTTGTTTACGGGCCATGTGTCTTTGTGAGATGGCATTTTCTTAGATGACTGGCCGATCATAATTACTACCGTTCATAGATACAATACGACTGTGATTTGCGGGCAGAAAGCTAAGATTCGTAACACGTAAATAATCCAATCACGGGAGCTGATCTTATCTCAGTGACAGTGTTGTATGTACAACTAGTCATAAGACATTTTCACGAAAATTGGGTGTCCCTACTAATAACTAAATTACATAATTTCAGAGCCGCATTCACAGATAAGTAGAGAAACGTCTCCCTTCAACAACCTTCCCCGACACATAGTATTCCGCCCACCAGCCCTTCAGGCCTACGATTTGTAGGGGGCTCAGTCTCACCAGTGTGTGTAAATACCTATGTTACCTTCAGAAAAATTAAATCCTGGTGTGTTAACAAACGGAGAATACTAGTATTTGTTTACCCCTAACGCAACAACCACAGGTGCCCTTAGTTTGCACCAAATTAATTTAATTAAATTATCTACTAGCCACCATTCTGTATAACTCAGGTGGCCTAGTAGCGTCAAAGTGTCCTAATTTAAATCCATTGCTTATTTACGCTTTCTATGTAATGGCTGTGGCTAACAGTTAGGTGATGTACATTCTTAGCTAAATCTAAAATTAAAGCTAAAGCACACAATTTCACAGTTGATACAGTATTCGAAAACGAAACCTTTAGTTTAGGTAGTAGCACCTTAGCAATGTTGGCACAGGAGTTAGTTCATACTGAAAGAAATAAGGAGCTTTAAATTCCAACGAACAGTTTTAAGTAACTATGAAATATTGCTTATAAATTTACGTTTTAATGTTGAACGCTCTACTACCCTGTGATTTTTAAATTTGGCCCTTCATTTTCATGTTTGCATATAAATAATCTTAAAATGCTTGTAACATTAGTATAGGAAAAGTAATCCCTTTTCACACATATTTTTGTTTAAATAACCACTGTTCTGCGATTAGCCTTTTTTTTCGTAGCAGTCTCTTGAATGCATCGGGTCCCAAAAAATTCTTTGCCTCAAAATGAAATAACTTTTTTCTAAACCTTTTCGCTTTGGGTGGTTAAACTTAATCTTCATATTTATGTCCAGTTTTTTGTGAGTCTTTCTGATTTTATTTTGCGCTTTTGTAGTGAACTCCATTCGGAACCTCCGTATTTTAGGTTACCTTCCCAAGTAGCTAAAAAAAAAATACATTAATACGTTGGGTTTCGAATGCACCAGACGCGGGATAATGTGTGTTGGTGTCACACAGACGTGTTTCCAAATGATGATTTACCTCAGCTTTGTCAGCTGAAAAAAATCTGACAATATATGGGACGAGCAATTCGTATTTTTTTCGCCAGACATTCACCATCATACAGTCGATGGTCTGGAGCGACGAACTTTCCAGACTGGATTTTTATAGTCCATATTCGACGCGGGGAGGTCGTTACGTGCCCCACGACTGTTGACCTCGGCTGTGCAGCGAACCGTTCGTATTTCGAACTGGCCAATAGAGAAAATAATACTTGGGGAATACGTTGTAAAATATTGTTTGTTTGTTTAAAATACTGGCAAAAGCATTAGCAAGAATAATTTACACGAGTTATTTGAGATCACGTACAACTATTATTTCCCGCATTTACAGAATACTTCTGTTAAAAAGCTGCAGATATTTTTTTTGGAAGAAACTTTTACTCAGTTGACTGGAAACAAAAAAAAAATTAAAGTTTAAAAACAACCTAAAAAAAACCGGTTAAATTATCTAAAAAAAAAAATTGCTATTACACATGAATGCACAAAGTGTACTAGTTCGTTCATACGCGTTTATGTAGCTATTAATGAATGTGAGATTTCGAAGTTATCTCTAAACTGTAAAAAATGTTGGCTTGCTATTTATATACAACGTGCCTGACTGCGCAATACCGTAAAAAAAAGAAGTTGCTGACATAAATAATGAGCGTACTTTCCTCTACATGGGTGTAAATAATTTTTTACTGACTCTCTTAAAATCTTAGATGGTAGGTAGGTCTTCAAGTCTCATTAACAGAAATATCATTAGAGATGAAACAAAGATATGCAACAGTAGTGAGACAGTCGCAAATATACGCTTGCCAATTACCTGGTACTCTAGCCCAGAAAACTTCGAACCATAAGCTAACTTACCGTCAACTGCATTACGGAGGTAGGATTCGGAGCATCAACTTCGGATGTAATCGTGCTGTTTTGAATGATAGTGTTTACGAACCAGAAATATCTACAGGTCCATCATTTTGGAAATAAGTGCCTGAGCAACTTAGTTTACATGTCCTACCGTAGTGATGTCGCCTGTGTGAGTAATTTTGTGGAAATCGGTTTATTGGTCCCTTAGATATGACATAAAAAAAACTTTTTCTTATTTGGTGCTATCTTGAAAAATTGAAAAAAAAAAAAAAAAAAAAAAAAAGGTTCTATATACGATGCTTCTAATATATACTATTATGGCCATTCACTGTTACTTCCAACTTTTCTGAAGCCTAGCAAAGATCTGCTTTATGACTCTTCCTCCAGTTCATGCAAACAAAGCTTAACCGAGTCTAGAGAATTACACTAAAGCGACAGCGCACTGCATTCGTGCGCACTCAGTATGATAATATTTAACATTACCAACACACGTATTTTCTACCTGTTTTTATTAATATCAATTATAAATTAAATATTATAATTTATAGACGAAATACAAATAAAAGTTTAATTTAACAAAAAATACGGTATTTTTATACCAAGATAAGTATAGAACGCTTGTGATACACGACTTATTTAGGAAAGAACCACACACTTCATTTAAAGGATGATTTTTTTAAAGTGTAAAGAAACCACGAGTAGACTATAAACGTTTCTACTAACTTCGCAATTTTTTTATTTATGCGACGACTGTTTCGCACACCACGTGCCATAGTTGGCTGTTCCCGATTAGTTGGAAAGTGACGTGACTGTAGGTGTCCACAAATTCAGTCATTCCGTCGGCGAGATTTCTCAGAATTCAAACGTGCCTTTGGTCCACTGTCAGCTGCAGCATATATTACAACTATCAAATGTGTCAACACGGAGCCACTTTGAAACGCCACATTGTGAGATAGCGCCACACGAATAAATAAATTTTTTTATGTCATGTCCCGAAATAACAATTGACCTATTGGTGCCAAATTTTTTGGGAAACAAGTAGCACTGCGGCAGGTGATGAATTCTTTTGTGTTTTAAGTAGGCGAGTCAATTATTTTCAAAATGGCGGTGATATAGAAATATTAGCTTAGTATGCGATATCATCTAAACTATGTGGCTAATTGAAATATAACTACGTATTTTCGTTAGTTCGTTTCTTGGAGCTACGAGCGATGCGTGGAGCCAGTTATTTCTTTGACGCTGCCGCTCGACTTTGGCGAACGCACGTAACTCTCTTTGCTGGCCCGTTATGAAAGAGCATACACGTGTATGCTGGTCGAATGTTTTGTACCTTTTCTTATTTAGTGTCCTCCTGTGAAAGCTCCCTAGGAGCAAAGTAGTAGCCAGGGAATTTTGGCCACGAAACGTAATTGCTTCAACACATCACATTTATTTTTTTTTCCTTCTATAAAGGCGATGGTTCTTTCAAAAAACGATCAGAGTTGTCATAAACCTACAGAAAAATTTAATTTGAGTACTGAACTTTGGTTGCTGGGGCCACGGAAAACCAATTGCACAACAGTTATGTAAATTTTCCCTTTCACAATTTTCTCAATGTAAAACGTAGTACAGATATTTTTTACCCGCGAGTTTCATATCGTGCCCCGGCAAACCGGGGTCGAAGTCACCAGGTTGTTTTCTTCAGCTCGCGGGGTTGAGGGTTCTATTCTCACGTATGCGTATTTTTCCTTCGAATGTTAACCCTTTCAGTCCCCGTGTTCACGATCTTGGACATATTGCAAGTTAATTATATTTTCGGCCGGTGCTGTACAGAGCAAGAAATCAATGCCCGGTGTTCTGGGTTGTCTTCCTCGTGAGTAACGCGATTGGTGAATGCTTCTGCGCCTCTCGTTTATGATTGGTCAGTATTGATAACAACAAGCACGCAGTACGTCATTCCCTGGCTGTGAGAAGCACGCTTGACGCTAGTACATCTCACCTCATAATATTTCATAATTGCAACACGCGAGCTTGTAAATTAATTCGGGACCAAACGGGTTAACCTAGGCCATCCAAGGAAGAAAGATGCCTCGCTATCAGACTACCGACATTAACAGCTTACCGTGTAAATTAATTTTTCGTTTCAGGTGTTGCAAAAGAAGACTTTCTTTGGCATACAGCAGTTACGAATTGCTTACAACAACATACACTTTGGAACCTATGGAAAATATTTCAGTCTATCCATTCCGCAAGAAACAACCAATTATATAATAGTTTGTGTTTCTGCAGAAAACAATAGCATTGGCGAGGGAAACGAGCTGTCTGCATTGGTTCTAGCTTCTGGACTTGTACAGTACTGACCACAATTTTACCTCTTCTGCAACATTTCAGACGTTAACTAATATACTCGGGATGATATGTTAACCCTTTCAGTCATAGTGTCCTCTATATGGGACGTTGCATATGAAGTGGTTTGAATGGTCTGATCTGTACACAGCAGAACATACCGTCCAATGAGAAAGGTTCCCTACGTGTGGGAGACATCACTCGCTGCCGTTCCGTAGCCTCATAAACCACTGCTGTCAGTCCATAAATCACAGATAGATTCCTATTGGTCCCGATGTAAGGCAAAGCGTCGTCTGGATATCAGTACAGTTCCGAACACAATATTTGTTTGTTGCAACTCCTAAAAAATATATATTTATTTTTGACTGAAAGGGTTAAGGGATTAAAGCGGAAGCACGTGACTGAATATTAAGAGATTATATATATATATATATATATNAGGGATTAAAGCGGAAGCACGTGACTGAATATTAAGAGATTATATATATATATATGTGTGTGTGTGTGTGTGTGTTAGAGGCCCAGAATCTGCTGGAACTGACCCAGGCATGCCCATCACATGCATCATCATAGCCTCTACCAGTGGAATGTGGTGAACTGTTGCAAGGTAAGAGCTGGCGCTTGCTTACTTCTGTACATTCTCGGTGCACGCAGCAGGAACCAGTAACCACCGCGCTACCTAGGGAAACAGAATGCATTCCGACCACTCACAAGCGAGCAGCAAGGGAACCATTACACGCATCCTGTGGCGTCAGCTGCCGAGCCAAGCTCTACTACTGGTGGAAGTGTGAACTAGCAAAGCAACAGAGCACAACACACAGCTATCACCAGCTTACGTTGCAACAGTTCACCTCACGCCACTGGCCTCTAAGCACAGGACAATGAATTGGCGTGCAGTCTTTGCGTTGGCAACTCGTATCTAAGAGAATTTAATGATTTAATGATGTAATAATAAAGATAAAATGAGGGTGTTCTGCGCGTCCCTACGCTGCGTTTGGTATGCGGTATAAATTTTTCATATTCACCATCAGCATGTTCCCAATATGTTCATCTAGGAAAAAAAACACTTCAGACGACTATCAGTTGTACTTTTTTAAGGCACCATACATATACTGAAGAGACAAAAAAACTGGTACACCTGCCTAATATCGTGTAGGGCCCCCGCGAACACGCAGAAGTGCCGCACGACGACGTGGCATGGACTTGACTAATGTCTGAAGGTATGCAGGAGGCATTGAAATCTGCTCCGACTATAACACCATGTTCAAACTCACTTAAATCTTGATGACCTGCCATTGTAGCAGCAGCAGTAACCGATGTAGCAACTTTGTCAAAAGCTTGTTGTCTTAAATAGTTGCTGCCGACCTCATCGCGTTACTCTGATTGGTTCCATACATCTGTTATTTGCATACGCGTGCCTATACCAGTTTTTTTTTTGGCTCTTCAGTGTGCAAGCAACATTATATTCAAGTATTCCAATACAGCAAAAAATCTACCATTACGAAATGCTACATCTCTAGGTATACTGACTGGATAGGCATGAAAACAGGGTGTAGGGCTGTACTGAATTGTAGTACATACTTTTTCTAATAAATAAAATTCACGGTCAACGGTTAAAGTGGCGTAGTTGCATGAACGCGACGAAAACTCTAAGTGCCAGTTCAGTGTTGCATTTTGCCTTTCACGTTAGACACATCAGCCTTTGTCGCACGTAGCATCCCGCAGGTAATGGGAATAACGTAAACAAATCTCTCACTGCGTGCCTTAAAAACATAACGTGCATCTCTAAAGGCCTGTGTAGAATTGCGCTATCCTAACCCGTGTCTTAAAAAAAGGATGCGCTGATTGGGGCACGTGACACTCTGACGTCACGGCACTGTCCCAAACTCCCGTGTCCCAAGAAAACTTGTGTCCTAAGTCGAAGCATTAAGTAAACTGATATTTTGTCCCAAGTTGTGTCCTTAAATGATAGAAGAAGAAGACTCCAGATAATTTGATGCGTATTCGGGGAATGTTTACGTTGTAAATGCAAGCAATGTACTTGTAAGGTGCGCTTTCTCAAGACGAACGTGATGAAATGCTAATTAGTGCTGTCTGAACTATTTAATACGGAAGATCAAAATTTTTAGTGCGTCAAGTTAAAAAAAAAAAGTCCTGCATGTCAGTTGGTGAGCTTACTTAAAATACAACAGTCAGGGCCTCAATCACCCATCTCGCAAACATTAAAAAAAAATCAACGACTCAGCATTATCGAAACCACCGCAACAACAAATCACGTGCCAAACTACTGCGATTATGAAAGTTAACTTTCGGATAACACATTTGTGGATCATATCCGGATTGCGTCAATGTGACGTCACTTGAGGTCGAGTTCGGAACACGTCCTCGTCCATAGGTACGGCCGATTGTAGACTGGCCTTAAGTGTCCCTCCTGCCTGGAGATTGAACTGCGTTGCAGAGTGTTTGAAATTCTGGTTTTTTGCTGAAACTATTAAACGTGCCTCCAAGTATGTTTGCCTCCAAAAATACATCACACCCTAGACGAGGACAGAGTGGTACTTTAAAGTTGCCACGCTCGCTGTAAATATTATTTTGCAGCCTTCCAATATAGTTAAAAATGGCTTTTTCAGACTTTTCCCGTATCTTAAAACATACTAGCCGGACACAAGTCAAACTACGATGGGAGCCTGTAGCTATTGAACTTTGTTACAGCCTTTTCATCAATAAAATGATAGGGCCACCGCCGAAAGTCCTATAGGTACACGCAGCACTACGAGAACATTGCACGCCAGTTCAGAGCCCTGCGCGTAGCGGCTATGGCACATTTGTAGCAGCGCGTGTCAATGTAGTCCTTATACACTGAAGAGCCAAAAAAAAACTGGTACACCTGCCTAATATCGTGTAGGGCCCCCCGAGCACGCAGAAGTGCCGCAAGACGACGTCGCATGAACTCGACTAATGTCTGAAGGTATGCAGGAGGAAATTCACACCATGAATTCTGCAGGGAAGTCCACAAATCCAATCTGCGCCAATTTGAGAAAGGGTTGTACGTCTGTCACGTTTAATGATTCCCGTCAGTCGTCGTTTGTCCCGTTCTTTGATTTTATTCCAAGCAGCAGCGATGTCGAAGATTTGATGTTTTACCGGATTCCCGATATTCACGGTACACTCGTTAAATGGTCGTACGCGAACATGCAAATGTTATAGCTACCTCGGAGATGCTATGTCCCATCTCTCGTGCGGCGACTATAACACCACGTTCAAACTCACTTAAATCTTGATAACCTGCCATTGTAGCAGCAGTAACCGATCTAGCTGCTGACCGCATCGCGTTACTCTGATTGGTTCCATACCTCTGTTATTTGCATACGCACGCCGATGCCAGTTTTTTTGGCTCTTCAGTGTAGTTCTCGCACTTCTCAGCCAGAAAAAGGAGGAAAACGACGCAGGCAGGCGGGACCCTTAACAGTCCGTCTCACCCGCCATATTAAAATTTTTAATATATTTATTCCTGATTCAGATTTAAGAGTATTTATTGAAAAATGTGACAAAATAAACTTAGGTAATTACCTTACACGTCTTTATGGACATAATATATGGACTTATAACGCATACTTAATCAACAATTAACTTAATACAACATTTTATATATTAATCCAGTGTCACCTTTTAACGGCAACCAGAGAGCACCTATTAAATAAAAATCAGGAACAAAAATGTTCACAGACAAATGATATGTAATGCATCTATAAAAAAACATTTCCAGTAATGACCCTGGCTGGCACTTCTCTGTTACGACACTAAAACGAGTAATTTCAGTATAAGGGGTTATACAGCCTGTTGAGAGGCGTTGCCTACCCGTAGAAGTCCTGCAGCCGATCCCAGGCTGCCTCCGCGCTAGGGCACTCCACGGCGTAGCGGCTGAGGTTGTTGTAGGTCTCCTGCAGGATCGTCTGCTCCGGGTGCCACCTGGCGGCGCACGCCGCGAACTTCTTCATGCCCGCGCAGTCGTCCTTCTTCGGCTTGAAGCTCCTGCTCAGGTACGGGTTGTAGTACCTGCCGACAGCGGAACCGCGCAACGAGCACGCAGTACAGCAAGCATGCCAACTGTCAAGTGAAACACTCCCCCGTTTTCCAATATAAGACTGCTATTTTGGCCAACAGAAGTATCAAAATAAAAGTGTATATATAGTATTTGAGGTTAGAATACAGTTTATATAATCAACGTGTTCACTCCCCGTGTCCATCATCACGGACATGTTGCACATTAAGTATATACAGGATGATTCTAAAATCATGGGAAAAACATTGAGGGGTGGTAGAACTCACTAAAACAAACAATTATTGTATAGGAATATATAGGCGGAAGTGACGCGTTGAGTCACAAACACAAAAAACATAACACATTAACGGAAGCATAAAATGTTCATTAGCAGCATACTTAACGAGTGATTCCGTACAGAACATGTTAGAACAATTGCTGGAAATGCATCCACCAACAGTCACGCATGCTTGGCGACCTCTACATACGGCGTGATTGGCTGACAATGGTGGCGTGCGTGAAATACCCGGCGTATTTGAATCTGTTCGCCAATCACTCCACCGACGCTACCAAGCTTGCATTACTGTCGGTGGTAGCAATTTTGAGCAATTATTATAAACATTGCTGTAAAAAGGCATTTAGCGGCGACGTTGTAAATAAACAATGTGTTGCACACGACAACGAATAAATGGCAGGTGTTTTCAGAGTCTCCCATCGGAGTAATCTGTTCTCTTGCAGTTTCTGCACCTCTCACGTGTGAATGGCTTTAATGCTGACATCAACGAGCACGCTATACGTGGCTCACTGGTTGCAAGAAGCACGCTCGACACAGGTACAGCACCCATCAAAATTGTTTTAACGATTGCACCACTTGAGCTCGTTAATTAATTTGGGACTGAACCGGCTAAGTGCTTTGAAACGCCTTGACACTCCACGTGGGCGTAGTTTTGCGGCAGAAGGAACATACTGAAACGCTAGTAAATATGCTTTTGGTCATTTTAAAAGGGAGGGTCGTATTTTGACAGTTATATTTTGGGAATGGGTGATCCGGTGTTCGAGACGTGCGCGGAAGAAAAAACAAAATGTCTATCGCACCTTTAGTGTATGGAGTGGACACATCTTGTACTAAAGACGAGGTAGGCTGATTTTCATTTTCCGTGCAAGTGCCGAACTTATGCTTTAAAAAAACTGCATGAATTACTGTCGATTTGACGTGATCAGATAGTGACTCGTGCTTTTACAAAATAATGCTATTTCGATAACGATAATAACAGTAGGTGGTTTAAGGAAGTGCGTANCATCTTGTACTAAAGACGAGGTAGGCTGATTTTCATTTTCCGTGCAAGTGCCGAACTTATGCTTTAAAAAAACTGCATGAAGGACTGTCGATTTGACGTGATCAGATAGTGACTCGTGCTTTTACAAAATAATGCTATTTCGATAACGATAATAACAGTAGGTGGTTTAAGGAAGTGCGTACTACAATTTTAAATTGCGCGCATGATTAAATAGTATGTTGAGCATGCGTCCAATTCGCGAAGTTGGGACAGCTCTATTCGCAAAACTGTCGTTCGTAGCTGCAACTAAGAAAATTACTTCAGTGCAGTTGGGAAACTCTCTCTATGCTGTAGTCCCTCAACGTAATAATCAGATTCATGATTGATTAAACAATTGTGAGGTGAAGCTTCGAAAAAAAAAAAAAATATTGCTTTCCTGCAACCACAGAAAATAAAGAATATTTCAGAAGGAACAAAACCATGAGAGCATTTCTCCGGTTTTTGGACACAAAGAAGCACTGTGATAGCATCAATTCCCCGGTCGCACGATCGTGCGGCGGGCAGAGTATACAAAATCAGTATATTTCTATTAGTCTGCTGGTAAAAAAAAAACGATTGCGATAGCAAAAATGCGACTAAGTAAATGCATATTTCGATATTAATTTCAAACAACAATAAAATTTAAAAATTTAATTGTTCATTGTATACTTAAGGGCACTGCCTACTGACTGGCAGCTGCGAAATATTTACGGGAAATACCATGCTAAAGAAATTTCGCCTCATTGCGTTAATTTTAAAGATACCTACGCGTTTCCAACAATATGTTTTCTTCGCGAATTTTTTATAAGTTCCCTACAGTGGAGATATTTCTATGACATGTATAGCCTGTTAGCATGGAATTAAAAAAAAATATGTTTTGACGTTGAATTAAAAGTGTTACGCAAACTTTTTGAATAATGACATTATTTATTTTTGTTTTCTGTTTTTTTTTAACACGTGTAAATGTAAGAATGAGCAAATTCGTAAAATATTTACTTCCCTAGTAATTTCAGAGTTTCACTTTACTGGCGCATGAATAAAGTGCCGAGGCCCACGGCAACGTTAAATTTACATATAGCGGAATAATACGCAATTTGTATACAAGTAGATATTAATCAGGGCTCTCAAAACTGCTCAGTTTACCGTGAACCTCCTTTAGCTCATCTCGTTATGTTCTCAAGTCAGAGACACGTCGCAGTAACAATAGTTTTCCTCGAAAATTTGAGCGAAGACAAAAAAATAATTAAGCGAGGAAGAAGTTTGTAACGAATCCAAATACGTTTCATAAAAAGAGAAAAAACTGCCAAACGGTAACTCGTAAAACCTACGTTGAGCATAACCCAAAGTTGGTAAGTTTAGTTGCGAATAAATGTCATTCACATGTTAAATGTCACTCACATGTTACAAATCTTTATATTGGTTAATTTTTTTATTGGTTGGTTATTTTTTTCCCTGGAGCATTACGCATACCGTTATGCCGCTAACGAGAGATTACATAACACAGTTTAAGATTAAGCGATAAAAATAAAACCATTTTTAATTATTCTATTTTTAGCTTACTTTCCGAAGAAAAGTTAGGCTTATGCAATCATCTAAATGTCTGTCTGGAATGTATATCCACCCCCTTCCCACGTTCAACAACTTTTGAACTAGCAAACTGAATTTCATCAAACGCGGTCCACTAATATTATTTAGTTAGTAAATCCGAATTTTATTGTTTTAAACCAGTTTATGTAGTTATTTTCAAAATGGCGGTAATTTTAAAATTTAGGCATTTAAGTTATATCTTGGGAACCAATTTAAATCAAAGTTAGTACGTTGACATTGCGCGAGGATAGCATTGAATTTAAAAGCAGTAATGTTTTTGTTCCTCCGTTTTGTAGGATAGTGCAATAAGAAAAAATTACGCTTTAACATTATATCTCGGGAATTACGAAGCCGATACTTGCCAACTTTGGGCATATAAGTAAACATATTAAAGACCATGTCAAAATATGTAATTTTAGTAAATAAGGCATTTATTTTCAAAATGGTGACGATATAAATATTTTAAGATTATTTGGTATATTTACTGTACCATTTTAGCAAATTCATCCAAAATTGTAATAAAATAATACATCACAAGGATCATATGTGCTAATACACAGCCTCTTTTGACAAACATTTTGTAAGATAGCATCACATGAAAAAAAATTATTTAATGTCATATAACAGGAAACACTCAAACTATTCCTATCAAATTTGACGAACAAGTAGTGCTACGGAAGGCCATATACAACTATATGTTTTAAGTGGATCAGACACTTATTTTGCAAAATGGTGGACATATAAATATTGTATCCTATTATGATATATAAACGAAAACATTCAACAAATCTCAACTAAAAGTTTTCAACCAGCAGTAGGGCCTATCTATTACCACCACCAAATCTATATACACAGAACGTCTCTTATCCGCCATTTTGTAAGATAGTATTACATGAATTAATTAGGTTTTTATGTCACATCTCACAAATCAATAAACCGAATACTACCAAATTATGGAAACAAGAAACACTATAGTACGCCATGTAAACTGACAGCTTTCAAGTGGGCCAGACACTTATTTTCAGAATGGTGGCAAGATAAATAATTTAGTTTAGTATTCAATTTCTACGAAACCATGTAACCAATTTTACAGTACTCGAGTGTATCAGCACAGAGCCTCCTTTTCCCGCCATTTTGTAAGAAAGTACCACACGAATAAGTAAATGTTGTTATATCTCGGGAAAAATAAACCTATTCTTACATTAGTTGGCAAATAATAAATAATATGGTAGGCCATGTAAATTGATATGCTACATTTTAAGAGAGCCAGATATGTATTTCCACAACAGTGACTTTTCAACGATTACGTCTTGGATTCACATTTGGTTTTCCCGATCGAAACAACAGGTATCAGCGACACACACTCGCGCATACAACACGTTCGCCATCTTGCCTCACACTGTCTTTCCAATGTTTACATTCCCATAGTTCATACTGACGTAATTCATTGCAATATACTAAAGTTAGACCTAACCTAACTGAAATTCAAAATGCATAATGTTGGTTAATGAACATGCTGCCCACCGCAAAAATATAGATTTTCCCAGTAGCCCCAAAGTAACCATAATATAAAGCGAGACACACTTGAATGTACAACAGTCTACAACTGATATACTATGGTACACTATGCTTCATATTGTATCACCACCCACTCTAAACCATGTCAACTGTTAGTTTACAGGCAGAGGAAAAATCTTGGTCACTGGCCTTACAAGTTCACCATTGGGGGTTTTTAGAGTCCCAACTCTGACTACACTATCATCACCGGGATGCGTTTTGACAACTCCGGCAAGTTTCCATTTTAAAAATGGTAAGTTCGAATCCTTCAACAGCACTAAAGCGTTCTTTTCCAAATGGGCAATTTCTGCGTTCCACTTCAGTCTCTGATTTAATGTGTGGAAATATTCGTAGCTGCATCGTCTCCAAATGGATTGCTTACATTCTAAGAATTTCATAAAAATTATTTGGATCCATGTAGAGAAAAGTAGGCTCATTATTTATATCGGTAAATGCGGTTTTTTTTTTAATTCTTCCTGAATATTTTACTGTAAGAATAGTTTGACAGATTTACTGGGACCAAGAATATTTTACTGTGTTAAACTTAAATACATTCGCAGTAATTCCTAACAAAGAATCATTAATCACGTTAATTTCGTGAGTACAAAATAGGTTCAATATATAACTTAAAGTTTAGACTTTTGGTGTTGTTCGCAATGCTTTTGTACTAGTTTTACGAAAAAAAAATCTTAAATTCTTTCGCAGAAATTGACAAATATAATAGCGTTTTATTTCTACGCTCATTAAAATAGTCAGGCACCCTTAATATCAGTGTCTTTGAAGTATGTGCCAGCACTTCAGGAGGTGATTATATTAACATTTACGTTTTACGTCCCTCACTTATACACAGACTACAGTGGGCTCTGAATCTCTTGGTAAAAACAAGTATGCTGTGAATAATTTCGGTAGTTGAATTCGAACCATCACTGGTTCAGCCTCACTGCAGCATGATAGCCAAGGGACGTTGTAACAATCACAGCTACCGAGAGACCTTAAATCGCGCGGGCAGTGTAGAAGCAAATACCAGATACCACGAATGTAATATGAGTCCGAAGATGTCCATTTATGTATTGAAGATAATTTTTTTATATACAGAGAATTTAAAAGTTGAATAGATTCTATAAGAAATAAAATTAAAAAAATTGGTGCTACATAAAACATAACAGTAAAGTCAAAGAAAATCAGGCTGAAAGCCATATATTCAACAAATTATCTCAATATTTATCATGAATGTGTTCGGCAAACAACTAGTGGAATATCTCATGTGCGATTTTTAACTCCGTTGATAAATGTGTGTTACAAATATTACACCCTCAGATACACGTGAGAGATAAGTGTCTTGGGGACCTCTTTTCTATTTTTTTCTTTATATGTGAAGAGACTGAAGAGATGTCACTTAGTAATTAAAGACTCGTTGTATTAGCATNTACATAAAACATAACAGTAAAGTCAAAGAAAATCAGGCTGAAAGCCATATATTCAACAAATTATCTCAATATTTACCATGAATGTGTTCGGCAAACAACTAGTGGAATATCTCATGTGCTATTTTTAACTCCGTTGATAAATGTGTGTTACAAATATTACACCCTCAGATACACGTGAGAGATAAGTGTCTTGGGGACCTCTTTTTCTATTTTTTTCTTTATATGTGAAGAGACTGAAGAGATGTCACTTAGTAATTAAAGACTCGTTGTATTAGCATAATAAAACTACATTTTACATTATTTTCTGTTGTANTAATAAAACTACATTTTACATTATTTTCTGTTGTATTTATCAAGTGGCATAACATTCTTTTTGACGGACTTGTTCCCGCAAAATATCTACCGGATGCCGTAAACTTAATTAATAAGATGTCTGAATCTCTTCAAACACAAAAACACGGAATTTAAATAACTTGACGCGTGACGGGTACAGGGGATAGGCAGTGCGGTGTATTCACACCCTGCTATAGTTAGCAAGGGCAGGCAGCTGACAAGGTAACTTCTGGGGAAAAACCGTCGGGGATGTCCCGACGTATAAACACACAGGGTAAGTCCCGAAAAATAGCTGATATAAGCCCTCGGCGAAGGAATCAAGGGAACCCCCTACGAGAATTAGTGCAGACACATCTCCCAGGAATCCCCGAAAACGTCCTACCACACCCTCCCTCCCCCTAGTTGGAGCGCACCAGAGCTGACGAGACACTAAATCCTACACAAAAAACCCGCGAGGTACACAGGATATTTCCCGATTTCTCTCTCGAGAAACTGCTGACAGCTAAGTTGAATATAGCGGGAGACGGGTTAAATTCCAGCCCAGCCGAGGAACGAGATCAGTAGTTATCAGTTGTGGTCAGTTGTTCGGGACAGTTGTTCGGAGTTGTTCAGAGGCGTCGAGAGGCGCCGGACCAGCGTCAGTCAGACAGGCAGACATATCGCACGCAGAGAGTCGGCAGTCGGGTGAGGCAGTCAAGGCCGACTTCGGGTCCCAGCAGAGTCAATTATCGCCAGCCGAGACGGGAGTTGTTCGGCGGTACAGCCGCGAGACGAGATAGGTGCAGCCGGAATGGGAAGCGAAGCAGACACGGGAGAGTCAGTCGTGTGACGGGAAAAGTGCCGAGAATATGAGTAAATTCCGCCTTTGCTCACCGTCGGGGTACGGCTCTCCGCGGTAAGGGGCTCTTCTCGTAGTCGTGCGCCGGATGGCGACGCCAGTCAGTCAGTAAGTCAATAGTGACATCACCTGGGAGAGAACCCAGGAACAGCCAAAACTCCATGTGTAAATTCCCGAGACAAACCCAGTAGAAGTGCTGAGAACTTATGAGTTCATTTCCGAAACGTAGTGGCAGTTTACGAGGCGGAGAAGTCAGGAACGCGAGCCGCAGCCGAGGAGACGCGCTCTTCTACGAGTAACGGCAGCCGAGGTGGCATAGAAAGCACAATTCCCGGGAAACCAATCCCGGACATCTGAGAGAGTCAGTCAAAGTCGCAGGAAGAAGCCAGCTGAGTACAGCACGCCAACGAGAGCCAGTTCGAGGGCCTGACCATGGGCCACCCAACTCACCATGCCTCAGCTACCAACGAAGACAACTCACCAAAAGCCGCAGTCACAGATAAGTAGAGAAACGTCTCCCTTCAACAACCTTCCCCGACGCATAGCATACCGCCCACCAGCCCTTCAGGCCTACGACTAGTAGGGGGGCTCAGTCTCGCCAGTGTGTGTAAATACCTATGTTACCTTCAGACCAATAAAATACTGGTGTGTAAACTAACGGAGAATACGAGTATTTGTTTACCCCTAACGCAACAACCACAGGTGCCCTTAGTCTGCAACAAAGTAATTTAATTAAATTATCTACTAGCCACCATTCTGTATAACTCAGGTGGCCTAGTATAGAAAAACTTTAAAACTGCTGTTTACTAACGCCTCCGCGCTGTACCGGTAAGTTAATTGTGATATAGAGGGGAAACGGTTCGCATTATAAAACTACATGCGAGAACAGTAGGGAGGTTAATATCTGTAAAAATTTCAATATTATTTGTAATGGATATTTATAAAAGTATCGTTTTACAAAACTATGAATCGAAAGAAAAATTTATATTTTTCGGTACATCGGAATCCGATACTTGACAAATGTAAACTTGCTTGGAATATTACATATTGAGACCAGTGCACAAAGCCTGGTTTTAGTGCCTGATGCCAAAGTAAACATTGTAATTATCTTAATTCAATTTTTGGATTCAAAACGAAGTTAATGAAAAGAGAATTTTGAAAATATTTATTTCTGATAGACGGGAATATATATATATATATATTTCGATAAAATATCGTTGAAGTATATTGACGATTTATATCGATATATAGTTGATATAATATCATAGTTTCGATATATCGATATTTTGTCAACATCCATACAACTGGCCATGATCTGCCTGGAATTCTAACCTGAAACTACGTTCTAAGTCAGCGACCCACTTACATACACGACAAGCAACCAACCAGCTTTCTAATATTTTTCGTCGTTACTGTTTTTCACCCCGTCTGCAGATCGCAGGTATGTCGTTACACTGCATTTTTTTTTCAGATGGGGCCGATAAGTGCAGGGTAGTTATTTCCCGGGTAGGAAGTGGCGGACGTTGGGGGTTGCTTTACGGATCTGCAATCCTTCACGCGGGACCCGGTGCTTGCTTACGAGCGCGGCTCCGCACAGCGGGTGTTCCGTTTCGCTCGCTCGACGACCGCNACAAAGCCTGTTCTTAGTGCCTGATGCCAAAGTAAACATTGTAATTATCTTAATTCAATTTTTGGATTCAAAACGGAGTTAATGAAAAGAGAATTTTGAAAATATTTATTTCTGATAGACGGTAATATATATATATTTCGATAAAATATCGTTGAAGTATATTGACGATTTATATCGATATAAAGTTGATATAATATCGTAATTTCGATATATCGATATTTTGTCAACATCCCTACAACTGGCCATGATCTGCCTGGAATTCTAACCTGAAACTACGTTCTAAGTCAGCGACCCACTTACATACACGACAAGCAACCAACCAGCTTTCTAATATTTTTCGTCGTTACTGTTTTTCACCCCGTCTGCAGATCGCAGGTAATATCGTTACACTGCATTTTTTTTTTCAGATGGGGCCGATAAGTGCAGAGTAGTTATTTCCCGGGTAGGAAGTGGCGGACGTTGGGGGTTGCTTTACGGATCTGCAATCCCTCACGCGGGACCCGGTGCTTGCTTACGAGCGCGGCTCCGCACAGCGGGTGTTCCGTTTCGCTCGCTCGACGACCGCCGACTCCTCGCCGCGTGCAGATCATTCCCCGGGATCTGGCTGCGCGCCAAGCACGTGAGCACGCGAATTGCTCCGGCGCTTTGTGTCGTGCCGCTGCGGCGGGCGGCTGACGAGGAAACTCGTGCCGGCACGGTCGCCGGCCACCAGGCGCGGGTGCGTTGACTTCTCGCGCCGAGGCCAAAGACACGGACAGAAACCCGCGGTGTTTACCCGGATCATGTTTAACTAAACACCTCTTAAATAAGAGCCCTTTCCTGAACATAGCCCGCACATTTTCTAGCTTGAACGTTTATCAGAGTATTTATAGTAATTCTAAGGCGATCAGATTTTTTCTATTTTTGTATTAGTTATATGCGTCTCATTGTAAGCAGTCTGTTTATTCTAGTTTTTAAAAAAAATATGGGATGTTTGAATGCAAATATTTTTTTTTTTGTGAGGACAGAAGTGAAAGTCGATATTTTATTGCCAAATTATAAATTTGGTTATTTAAACACAAATTTGGTCGTTGAAAAGTGTCAAAATCAGCGAAAATATCTGTATGTAGCCTCCTGTTTACGATATATCTTCTTATGTAAAACAGTTTTATAAACTAGAGCGACTATGCTGTATTTTTTTCTGACTAGATTGCTGTATTAAAAACTTACAGACACCATTCTCCGTCGCAAAGCTTCCTTACGGCCGGATGTGAGCTTGAGACGTTTAAAATGATTTACTAGGGAGGCTCTTAACGCGAACCTGCATTTTAAAAGGACATGTACACACCCGTGGCATACGCGTGATTTGAACCCGGCACTTTGTCGTCCGAAAGTAAAGTCTAGCAGACTATGTAATGGGAGTTGCCAGCCAAGAAAATCGTTTATATCTTAAAGTCTTATTAGAAGCGTTACAGCATTGTTGCGTGTTGCCACCTCGCATAGCTTTCCTTGCCCCGTTCTGCTCGAGCGATCGAATCATCGTGCCGAGGCTAAGAGTTGCAAACCGAGGAGCGAGCGGCGATTTACAAAAGCAAGCCGCCGCGATAAGCCTGCCGTGACTCGTGTGCTCCTGACCTCCAGCGGATAGAATTTCTGGGGTTATCTTTGAAAGAATGTTCTGGTCAACGCCCTTGCCTCTCTTAGCGAGACTCGGGGCGTGGGGGAACCTTCTAGATCGGAGCAGCAAGATTACTTTAGCCGCGACGGGCCTGCGAGCAGAGAGTCTAGAGTTTGGATGGTTCTACAATCTTTTAAGCGAAAGATGTGCGAAGACAGTGAAGCGGCGGGCCAGCAGAGCGTCGAGTGGCGGCGAGAAAGACCAGCGGGAGTGAAGTCTGCGGACTGCGAGCATCGGCACAGTGAAGAGTGAGACTGGCGGGCGGGACTGTTGAACTGTATGCGCCAGTGTAAGACATTCGGAATGATTAAAATGGACACATTGAACACATGTTTAATAATGTGTGTGAATCAAGTGATTGTAACCAATATAAGCTGGACTTGAATTAAAATTGAAATGTACACTTAATATTGTGCTCACTGAGAC
Source organism: Clitarchus hookeri (assembly GCA_002778355.1). Lineage (NCBI taxonomy): Eukaryota > Metazoa > Arthropoda > Insecta > Phasmatodea > Phasmatidae > Clitarchus > Clitarchus hookeri. The sequence goes on from NQII01004042.1 coordinate 99,605, forward strand.
AAACAAGAGTAATGGTGGATATAGGNTGGACTTGAATTAAAATTGAAATGTACACTTAATATTGTGCTCACTGAGACAAACAAGAGTAATGGTGGATATAGGTATTTTACTTTTGTAAATAATAGCTAAGCGAATAAATAAAAAATAAAAAATTATTATTTTATTTTTATTAAGACCTTCATCCTCACGAACTAGGAAACGTTCTTATAGCTTCTTGTAACAGCGAGTTTAAGTTAATGGTAAAATGGAACTTATTTTTGGTTTTCGATATTTTTACTGGAAACTTTAAGGTCTGCACACGTTTCCGGGAATTCAAGACAACTTATAAGTGAGTCACCTACATCAACAACGGCAGGAACGCTGATTCCGTTGGTCTCTGAGTTCCCAATTACCTATGTGCTACTGGTTCGCGCCACAATGGAAACACTTTCGGTAACCCACAACGTTCACTACTGATTAGTCATCAGCCAATGAAGTACCGAGTCGTTTTTGTAATGTTCGTTTTAAGTAGCGGGAAATGGCAGTACAGACTGAAAGAAGAAATTAAGCATGTGTATCCCCGCGGACAAATTCTAGTTGTACACACGTGTGCTGTTCCAACGATATTACTAAGCACGTCCGAGTGTTTGCTCGAGAAGTAGCGTACTTAACATTCAGGAGTTCGCCTGTTCGAACCTGGTCGACTGCAAACAAGTGTGTTATTTCCAATTGGTTTTCCGCCTCTGCAGAAGGAAAACATAGCTGCAGTTCCGTGGAAAGTGCCTAGGAAAGTTTACATCTATTTAATCGGTGGCCTGTAATCAAGGAGAGTAGCGCCATGAAAAATGTAGATACGCCTAGCGTTCTCGAGCAAAAAAAAATTATTAGCATTTTTGTAAAATTAATTTTTAAAGTGCAAGCCGCATGTTAACTTTCACCAGGGACATGTAGGGCTCAAAACTCCCCCAGCGAGTTTCTATCTTCATGCTTTTCCTGATAACAAGCGAGACGCCTAGACTGACTTCCAGTCTAAGTAAGTGCTGGGTATTTTACGGGGAACAACGAATCGGTTAGCATGCGCAAAATATCCTTTCTTAGATATTCCTATAAATTGACATTTCTCTCAGAACCTATGCGATTACTTACATCCTGAATTACATGTATTAATAACTTGTTTGTTGTGCATCTGATTACTTGACATTGCCAAATAAATTAATGATTTATTATATATGTTGCGTGGGAAGATTTTGTGAATACAGAATTTCAATTTAAGTGCAGACTCCAGGTTATACACTTTTACTGGGTGTATATCTAGTAACAAACTAATATGTGGTTACCTTAGCCTCGAGTTACTCTACTCTCGTTAATTGGCTGTTTATATGGCCATGTTACTATCGAAGTTGATTACCTTATTGAGAAAAATTGTTTGTTTGAAATATATTAAGATAATGTGAATTGAAAAACATTACATCAAATTTTAGTTAACTGTTGTTATTGGTAGTCCAGTGTAATGGAAAAAGTACTCCGGTTTATTGCCATCGCAAGAGAAATAAAATATCTCAGAGAGAAACAGTCTCGAGAGCTTTATCATTATGCTGATAAATGTAACAACCTGTATGGAACAGGAACCTTTTATACAATTTGAATCTGTAGTGTAATATAACATTTTTACTTTGTTAAAATATTCCAAGTGTCTTAAAAATGTCTCCTAAATCAAAATATATTGTGATAGGGACAACCGAATTTCGCGAAAAGATTTCCGCACATTCCAATACCCTACGGGAGTATCAGCAGTTATCGTTTGTTTATTCGAAGCGTGTCTTTGTGAGAAGATATTTTCCTACTTTACTGGCCAATCAGAATTAGCTTACTCCGATCCTGAAAGTCTATATAATCCGCGGGCAGTCACCTAATTGAAATCCATCTAACCATGAAAGTAAATCTGACCCAAAGTGTTTTGAGGTGATGAGAGAGTTGATGCGCATGTCTCGGTTGCCCTTAGCGCTCCCACGATTTTGTGCCTGAGACGTGCAAAATTTCTTCAGCCAGGCGGCCACCTTAAGCTGTGGGCTTTCATCGCGTGTAACGAAGTCCCACTGTTACTGATCTAATTTATGCAATACAGCATCACGACGGAAACACTGCGTGCCTTGCGCGTAGGAGCGATGAGACGCCAAGAGTGCGTGTTAGGATCGCCCGTATCGCTCCCTCACCTCCCGACCTTGAACTCTTCTTAAGGCGCCCGTTTACCTGGCGCTTGAACTGCGTTGCAGAGTGTTCGAAATACACGTTTTTCAACGAAACTATTAAGCGTGCGTCCAACGTGCTGATCTACGAAAAGAACACACACTTCAGACGAGAGCTGTTAAGTACTTTCAAAATATCACGTACGTTAGAAACATCAATTCAGAGTACTCCAAAACCGCTAAAAACCGGCCTTTCCAAGGCGCTGTAGCTCAAAATGCACGCATCAGATACATACAAAACTACTATAGGGGCCTGCACTGAACCTTCCTAAAGACTTCCCACTAATAAAATAATATGGTCACCGCTGAAAGTCCCATAGGTACACGCAGCTCGACGAGATCACTGCACGCCAGTTCAGAGCCTTGCGCTTAGCGGCGATGGCGTACTTGATGCGCGTGGCAGTGTCGCCCTTATCGCTCCCGCGCTTCTCGGCCTAAACGTGGGAAAAAGTTCCAGATAGACGGGCGCCTTAAGGAGCAGTCGTACCTGCCGAGCTCGAGGTTGAGCCGCAGCAGCTCCTCACGGCGTCCATCTGCGACCAGCGCGGAGTTGTTCCAGCAGAAGTTGAGGTCGGCGATGGCGGGCAGCAGCGCGCGCCGCCGGAAGTCAGCGAACCGCTCGAGGAAGTCCTCCACCTCGATCCTCTCGAAGACGGGTCGCAGGCGCTTGATCTGCCTGTCGGCGCGGGCCGTCTTGTCGGCGAGCGGCAGGTCGTGGTAGTGGAAGAAGTAGTAGCGGGCCAGCTTGAGCATGGCGTCCTCGGCGAGGTCCCAGCGCCGCGCGAGGATGCCCGCCAGCTCGCGGCACTGCTCCAGCTCGGGCACGGAGAAGGGGTGCGCGTCCACCCCCAGCTCCGCGTGGTCGACCCCCCGCCGCGCCTGCGACCAACCCCGTACACAAGTTGGCAATTACCATACACAGTCCATTAACGGTTACACTTCACACTATTTTAAAGTCCTGCTAACGACCTACTTCCAGGATATACCTCCGCGTCATGCAAACAAAGCTTAACCCGAGTCTAGAAAATTACACCAAAGGGACAGCGCTCCGCATTCGCGTGCACTCAGTTTAAAACTATTTCATACTATTCACTACTAACACACCTACTCCCTCTCTATTTTGGTTCTAGCTAATTATAAATGAAATATTTCAACATTTTGTTAAACTATAAGTAAGAAATAAATTTAACCAAAAATAAAATAATTTTATTTATCAGAAGTATAAAAAGCTTTTGATACAATACATATCGATAGCTCAGTGCATATGCTGTTTTTTAGGAGGAACACTCTTATATTAACAAAATGCGATATTCCAATGCATTGCCATGCTGCATTGTCCCACGCAAAAGTATAGCCGTCAATATTTATGATTTAAAACTTTCACGTGTAAGCCCTGCTAAAGACAGTTCTTTGCTGCATATTGTAAGGTAATTAATTAATAAATCAGGTTCTTATAAGTTGTAGAACTGTTGTGCTGAGTTCTCGATATTCAGGAAACAACCAAACACGCCGTACCCAAGGTGCGAAGAAAGTGTAAAAAGTGTAAAAAGTGTAAAAAGTGTAAAAAGTGTAAAAAGTGCGAAGAAACTCTGAACACACTATATTAGGGTCTCAACAAATCAGGAAAACGCAAGTGATAGTGTGTGAGTGAGAAGATTTGGCCGGCTCTTAACATCGAGTTCTTGAGAGCCGATGAGGGTGAAGTGAGGTGAGTATGGAGCAGCGCCGGAATGAAAGGGAGATCCCCGAGAAAACCCGCCGACCAGCGGCATCGTCCGGCACGACTCCCACATGCGAAAATACAGAGTGAACCAGCCGGGGATTGAGCCCGGTTTGCCTTGGTTGGTTTTTGGTGGAAGGCGAGCAGTCTAACCGCTCGGCCACCGTGGCCCCCACAAGTGAAAGTGATATATTTTTAATACTACAGGTTGTTCAGGGTAAACTGATCGATTTTGAAAGTGCTGCTTAGTTTCTACTTGTATGCACGTATTGTATTATCCCGCCATATGTACAATTAATATCGCCACTGGCCTGATTACTTTATTCATGCGCCGGTCAAGCGAAAATGCGAAATTATTAGAAAAGTAAGTATTTTACAAATTTTATAATTCTTAAACTAAAATACGTGAAAACTAACAGAAAGGAAAATAAATAATTTCAGCATTCACGAATGTTTACGTAACACTTTAAATTCAACGTTAAGGCAGGGAACTACTTTCACTCTGCCGTTATTAACTTTACAGGGTGCATTTCAGTCAGTGTGCTCGTTTAAATATATGCAGGTAGGGGCAGTGACTTTATTAAGAAATTGATTTCGAAAGTGATCAACTAACTATACTTTTCTGATGATACTGATAGTGTGTGTACTACTTTGTAATGAATTCTGCATGATGTAGGGTCGGGTGCAGTGCTCCAATGAAAACCAATACACTCCTTACTTAAAATAAGGGAGAAAATCCCTGGTAGTGGTGGCGAACAGATTTACATGCAAGCAGAGAAGTGTACTGTAGTTCACGTTTATTACGCTCTTTAAAATTCCACAAGAATACACAACTAACCTCCACACTATGCACGGGCATTCTGAAGATTGGCTGGCCGCGGATGGAAGTCACGTGTGTACGTTCAAAAGAGCTCGAACCTTAACCGTTACTTCTCTTTGGCGCTGCAAAAAATACCGACGTCAGCAGGAACCGCCCGTAGAGTGATCACGCTAGCTGCACACGACCAGTCTGCGTGTCCAAACACTGAAGAACTTTTCTGCCAGTGCGACTATCGCAAACTACGTGGGTAGTATTTGAAGTGTTTTGAGGTGTTTGTACACTTGCTCTAACCAATTTGTAATACAGTTTGATTAAATTCAAATTGATAAAAGTATTTTATTCACGTAAATGTGCTTGTTTGATTTTTTAAAATAAGATATATATATATATATATAAACAAACAGGTTTATCACGTCGAGAGTTGTATTGGCGCGGGACACGTCATTGTTGGGTACAGGCGCAAAAGATGGAAAATTGTTCCACCTCATCTTAAGTCTATGGAACCGACCAGTTCGGAACGTTGCAACCACATATTGATACGTTACGCAGTTACGAATACCGTACTCACTGTAACGGTTGGGTGCTACGACACGTTATGCTGTTACTACAATATACTATAATATAATATCCACCTAGGTGGATGTTATATTATAAATCTGGCAACATATTAAAGTTGATTGGAACTGCATTACAAAATGAGTTTATTGCGTGCCGGTTAGTTCTTATTTATGTTTAAAACACGAGGGTTAAAATAGTATGTTTTTATATGGCTGAAACATTTTATTATTTAGGAGACTGCTAATATAACATCATATCACATTTGATTGGAGCTACATTCCAAAATGGGTTTTAAGCACCCCTGTTGGTTGTTATTATATATGTTAGAGGGATGAAGTTATGAAAGCATGTCATTATATAACTGGAACAATTTCTTATCTAGGAGTTTTCTAATCCGACAGCAGGCTGCATCTAAATGAAAAGGCGGCGAGAAATATAGTGGAAAAAATATATAGCTCAAGATTTCGTTGTTGCTTAGAAGTACACTCGAGTTATCTAGTTGGTTGAAAAACATTCATTATTTTTTCTTTACTTTACAATATCATACAATCACCTGTTCAATTTTATTTAGTCCTTTAAATAAGTTACATACTATGAAAAAAGCCATTTTGGAAGAATATTGTAGGGAGGAAAAACAAGCATTTCGATTACAAAATATGTCAATGAGCATGATAAACTCAAAAATAGTATTTGCTAGTAGCAATAGTGTTATTCGTGGAAATGTAGATGTGCATATCGTTGAACAAAGTGGAAAATGAACTGGCATTTATGGGTACGATTGTCGAGTTCTGTATGCTCTGTGATCACGTGAAATGAATGCACAGCGAAAGCAAATTGCAAAAGTTGTAACATTTCAGTTATAATCAGTAGGCCGAAATTCTCAGCTTCTCAAATAAATCTTTATTAACCTCGTTCCTATTCTCAAACAAAAATTTTACAATTATTCTTTCATCTTTTCAAAACAATTCAATAATTATTACTCGTTCTTCTTTATCAATTATTACAATTTAAATGTCTTGCAGCAATTAAAATAAAATGTTTGCGCATGAATATAAATATATTTTTATCACATTTGTACGTCATTTATACCAGTACGCCCATCCTTGGCTGTGGTTGTAGTATTTCTGCAAAGAGAAACGTTCGACTTAAAACTTCATTCTTACCCTCTGTTGTTACTTACTCTCTGATTGGCTGTCGTCTGACCACGCTACATCTCTCCTCCAACCAGCAATAGTGATACGAGAGCCAACCAGGATAATTTTCTTTCTTTCGCGTGTTTTATAGCATTCAATTTTTACTACCTTCTAGGGAATAAATTAACAATAAAAATTGGAATACTGAATATCATCTAAAAACAAATGAAATCTAAGTTACACGTGATCTCTATGTCAGTAAATTAGTAAAATAAACAAATATTATACTGCACTTTGTTTAGATCATAAAATAAAGTTTAATTTTGAAATTATTTTTAATTAATTCTCACCCTAAGCAAATACTCTGTTATCATAGACAAATATAATATCTAGAACCAAAGTTGAATATAACACCTGAAAACCCCCGCAATGTTACAAAGTCGATGAAATATTGGTCCCTTCATAGGGGCATATAGATAAATCGTAGATAACATATTGGATGAGATTTTTTTCTATATTTGATTTCACTGAGTATCGAAAGCCTTCTTGGCGACAGCGTGGTGGTTAGACACACAACAATCTGCTCGTACAATCAGGATCGTAAAATATATCAGTCATTGGTGGTACTCGAGGAACAGTTCCATAATTCGTCTGGCATGATGTCGGGAAACAGTGGAAAACCGAAATCCGTATGGCCGGACTGTGGTCGAACCCGGCTTCTCCCGAAAGCGAGTTGAGCGTGTTGACCAGTGTACCACCTCGCATAAGAAAGCGTCCTCAAGAGAAATTTGGGTTACTTAACAGCTGAAATCTTAAGCGCCTTTATGTGTTAGGTGAGTCGAACACGGGGGCAACGAAATAATGCAGTTGTGGGGGAAAGTCTCTAGCCAACGGCAATGTCCCCAGCGCACTCCACGCACGAAAAATCGGTTTTTGGCCCCGCCGTGAACCGAACCCGATTCGTCGTGCTGGCAGGCAAGTTGCCTGACCACATCACTTCGACCCCGACTAGTTTATGTTACTGTTTTATGCACGGTTGTGTTATGCTAAGTTTGTTAAAAATAAGCACTGGCTCATGCAGTTCTTACATAACCTAGCATTATTAAATATGACGAGAAAAGCGACGTTTCAATAGCATTCACTTTCATGTGCTCCAACCCCCTTTCCGAAAAAAAAAAAAAATCGGTGACCTCCTTTTATGAAGTGATATTATTAGAGATTTAATTTTCCCACGCTCAACTGCGACAAAACTTCAGCGGGAGTATTTACCTGCTTTAATGATAGTGCTTCTTTCCCCACGTTCCCCTGTGACAGAACTTCACCGGTAGCATATTTACTTACTTTGATGTTAGCGAATTCTCCTTTACTTTCCATCGCGACAGAGCTTCTCGGGGATTATATTCGCCTATTTTAATGCTAGGGCATTTCCCCGAGTGTTGGTTGTTCTTCTCCTGCCATGCCCCGCATGCTCCGCGGGTTTGCGCCCAGCCTCGGGCATGACTCATGAGCAGTGGATCGGTAGCACGTTGTTCTGAGCCCGCTGTAATCATGTAGGTTCCGTTGTTTTAGTAACCCCTGTGCATAGTCATGTGACGTAAAACACAAAATTAACTTACAATTTTGACTGATGGTATTTGAGGGCCTCAGCTATAGGGAGATAGCACATTTTCCAGGTGGGTTTATATGGGATAAAGTGAAGTGATAAATGAATTGTGTGTGAATTTATTACTTATTTAAATGTTTTTTTTATTTAAGTGTTTTATTTATGAGATGACAAAAGTCTGCGTTTATTTAAATGAATGTAAATTGCAATTAAAATTAAACAAACTACTTATTTTAAGATAAATATAAATAAAGATTTCCACGAGAATCATTTATTCAAAATACACATTTGGCGGTCAAAAAAAAATACAGGAACTATAAAATATTTAATTAGAACTGAGTTGAATTGAGAGATTTGGGCGGCTCTTAACGACGATTTCTTGAGAGCCAATGGAGAAGCGCCGTAATTCAGCGACANCCGAGAAAGTTTGCCGACCAGCGGTATCATCTGGCGCGATTCCCACTTGCGTAATTCCGGAAGTGACCCGGCCGGGGGTTTTGAGTCCTGTTAGCCTTGGTGGGAGGCGAGCAGGCTAACCGCTAAGCCACCGCGGCCCCATTTAATTAGAGCTCACGGAAATTTCTTACCTCCAATCATCCGGGATGTGATCAAGGGGTGTCGATTCCTAGTTCACTTCGTGTGATAAAGAAAACATTTAAAACCTTGGTGTAACTGCCAGATGTATTCCAACCTCCCTCAGCACGAAAAAAAATGGCCTCAATTGCCAGTTTTACAGCGAAACATTTTCGCCAATCAGAGACCGATGATGAACTTGTAAGAAACTGGCCGAAGCGTTGAGGTAACATTAGAGGCAGGAAGTAGTCGCTCAGGCATTACAAGCGGTCCGCGTGAAGATAATCGTGAAGCCAATCAACAGGATGGTATCACCCGCATCAAAGGGACTGCGATGCCATTTCGTTTCTGCAAAACTATTTGTTGTGCGACTTGATGGTGTCCGTCATCGGATCTCCAGGGAGCAGGCCGAGCACGGCGATGGTTCCTGCCCGACCCCGGGAGAGAATCTAAGTTTAGGAACACCATTCGGTAATACGAGTTGTGCAAAGGAACTGATGATTAAAGTGTTGTTTACTGCCAAAATATTGCAACATGCCTTTAATGTGCTTCAACATACTCCCCTCCCGTATCTGAACAATACAGCATACATATATTCTACTGATGAAAACAATGTCGCAGTTAACCAGCTGCCACCCTCTTGGGAAGGTCTGCTGCGGGGGGGGGGGTTACCTCTTCAAAAGACAAACAATGTGTTCCTTTCAATACAATTTTCATTTTGAGGAATAAGAATGGAGAATGCTCGAGTACAAGAACGGCTTCGTCAGCTGAAAAATTCCTCGCAGAAACGTCGTTGTGAGCAAGCGCACTGATATGACGCAGAATCCGTGAGTTGTTCTTCCAAAGTTCCAGTACTTTCTTCCTCGCTCGTTCTCTCGTTCTAGTCAGAGACTCGAAGTAGTACTTCCGATTTGCAGTTTGACCCTCAAGTTCGCGTGCTGCTCGATTTTTACTCCGACCAAGATCTTGGCGGGATCACACAACAGCTTCCTATTTCACCAGAAAGACGGCCTGAGGGTCGTTTACTCTGGAAGCATCAAGAACTATACTGTGCCCGCCTCTATCTCCCATGTGTACGGCGTAAGGGGTGTCCAGTCCCGTTGATTAATAGCCACGCCTCGTATAGTCCACTGTAGTGAAAATATAAAGATTTTTCACTATTACTTCAAAACTTTTACAAGCCCTGCTTTCTTTCCTCTTTCCAGACGCTGAGTATGTATGCGTTAATAATGATACTGAGCTCACGACTAGCCACATCGATCAAGTGATGTTTTGGAATTTTTTTAATAAGTACGTAATTAATATGACAAATATTCTAAGGTTTAAATAAAACTAAAAAATTAATAACTGCAGGGGCAATTAAATTAAACATTACAATTTTAAGAAAACGTTAAAATGTGTAATTTATTTCNAAGGGGTGTCCAGTCCCGTTGATTAATAGCCACGCCTCGTATAGTCCACTGTAGTGAAAATATAAAGATTTTTCACTATTACTTCAAAACTTTTACAAGCCCTGCTTTCTTTCCTCTTTCCAGACGCTGTGTATGTATGCGTTAATAATGATACTGAGCTCATGACTAGCCACATCGATCAAGTGATGTTTTGGAATTTTTTTAATAAGTACGTAATTAATATGACAAATATTCTAAGGTTTAAATAAAACGAAAAAATTAATAACTGCAGGGGCAATTAAATTAAACATTACAATTTTAAGAAAACGTTAAAATGTGTAATTTATTTCCTAATTCGCTCTCAAAATTGCCTAAATAATTCCAGTCAGGCTTCAGGTTATATTTTAAAAAATTAACGGCATAGATTTTTTTCACAAATATTTTAAACTGAAAGTGCTGCTTTAAAAAAGAACAGCTTATTCTACGGTCTTTAATCTTTTTGTACGAAACGCGGGAAGGATCGTATCAAGATAGGCAAACTCGTGGGTCTTAAAGAGGACTATACACACGGAGATATTGAACTGCGTCGCAAAGTGTTCGAAATACGCGGTTTTTTTTTTACGAAACAACTTTACACGAGTCACATGGACCTGCCTACGAAAAGAAAATACACCTGAGACGATGTACTTATACTACTTTTAAGACACCACGCACTTTACGAACACTGTTTCCGAGCTTTTCAGCATACCTAAAAAATGCATTTTCTCACTGCCTCATTGCAACGTGTAGGCTACTGATCGAGAACAGTGACAACTAGTATCCCGACATGCACTGAACTTTGCTACGGACTTAGCACTAATAAAATGATAGGGTCACTGCTTGAAGAGCCATGGCTCCAGCGGTACAACAGGAACACTGCACGCCAGTTCAGAACCTTGCGTGTAGGTGCGCCGGGGCAGTAGGCACGCCGATCACTGTCACTTTCATCACTCCTTCGCTACTGTGCCTCGAACAGTCGAAACAGCTCCAGATACACAGGACTCTTAACGTAATGTCTTTGTGAGTACTTTAGAGACGGGACAAATGACTCAGAAAATCAGGAACGGGGAAGGAATTGACCATGACCTTTGTTACGGAAATATCCCAGCATTCGCCTGTAGTTATTTCGGAAAACCATGAAAAACCGAAATTAGGAAGTGTCCTTCCGAATGCAAGTCATAGTGTGTTACCACAGCGCCATCTCGCTCAGTAAAGCAACGTGTAGGGCCTAAAGGAATTCACTTAAGAACATTTTTTTTATGTCGCGTAGTTTGGTTTTTTTCGAAATAACATGCCAAAGTCAAAAATTTTCTTTTTTGTGATGTACAAATAAAATAAGTTTACTATTTGCAGAACATTTGAACGAGGACAGCTGGAAAGACTTGTCTTAATTCATCTTAAGGTATGTTTGGCAAAAGTTATTTTACAGAAATTCAGGGGCAGCCACAAATAAAAAAATGGAAGAATTTCCTTATTTTCAGTATTTTTATTTAAATTTACGAAATTTGACCTTACACGATTTTATAGACGTTATGAAGTAGCTTTAGGCATCTTCTTTCAAAACGACTAATTTAATTTCTGTGAGTATGTCATTTTTTATTATTTGTAAATTCCTAAAACTGTAAACTGTCGATTTTTACATGCACATTTGCAAAAACTACGAGTTCAAAAATTGTTTTGAGAGGAAAGAGTAATTACAGATAATGTCAAAAAATTGTACAATGTATGGTACAAATATAAAATAACAATTTTATTTTTCCTGGCCAACGTCCGTAAGACTTTTCTGAGATGGGAATGGAAAAACACCTGAGAAGCCGGAACCATTCCGTTCCCATAATGTGGGCAGGGATCGAACCCAAAAACTCCCAATTGGGATTCAGACACGCCAATACTAGATGAAGCATACTGACATTTTACGCTCGTAACTGTGGAACATACAATAATCAACCTTGAAAGCACCATGAGGTTCCGGGCACGAATCCAGAGTTAGCCATTGATATGCGTGTCTCTTTTATATACACTCTTTTGCAAAAAAAAATAGATCACCATGAAAGATTCGCACGAGTTCAACGACGGTTGCCACACAGTATTTCCGTAGCACGACATGTATCCCATTTGTGTTTAATGCGGTTTGCTTGCGTGGATGTGCCACTAGGGGCATACATGTCTCTCCATCATTCATAGCTGCAAGACACAGAATAAGGCCTTAGTAGCAGTGTGAGCCACAGAACCAACTTCAGTCAACACGCAGCATGCCACGAAGGCGCATTCTACGAGCCTTTGCCCCGCTGGATGAGTTTGAGAGAGGTCATATCGTCGGCCTCCAAGATGCAGGTTTGAAGTTTCGGCGAATTGCTCGCCACTTGAATCGCCCTGCCTACACTGCGGTCGGTGTTGGACGCAGTGGGAACAGGAGGGTGCATACACTCGCGTCGAGAAGTCTCGGGTCGACCCCTGCGTACCACCAGAAGGGAGGGTCGTTTCATCGTGCAGCATGCTGTAAGCACTCTACAAACGTCGCTGCGCACCATGCAGGGACATGTCACGGCATCTGGGGATACGCCCGTGTACACTAGTACCATATCCAGGCGGCTAGCAGAGCAGGATCTGTCAACGCGGCGTCCCTTACGATGTTTACCATTACGACCTTAGCTTCGCCGAGCACGTGTGACCTTCTGACGGGAACGAGCAACATGGCAGCTTTAGGACTTGCTACGAGTTGTGTTGAGCGATGAATCACGGTTCTGGCTGGGTACAGACGATCACCGAATTCGAGTCTGGAGACGTCCTTGGCAGCGCCGTGATCCATGCTTCAGTGTAGAGCGGCACACCACCCCAGCGAGAGGTGTCATGGTGTGGGTTTGCCATTTCCTACGATTCCTGCAGCCCACTGGTGGTGGTTGAACGAACCCTGGCGGTGCGGAGATACGTCCAGAAAATCCTGCGATCGTGTGCGCTCCCCTTCCTGGTGCAGCTCGACAATCCCATTTTCCAGCAGGATAATGCCCGGCCTCGCATAGCATGGGTATCTCTGGCCGGCTTTCATCTTGCCAACATGCTTCCTTTGCCAGCAAGGTCCCCAGACCTCTCGCCCATCGAGAATGTTATGGACTAGGTTTGATGGCAACTTCATCCAGCGACAACTGCGGCGTATTTGGAAGGTCAGTTGCACCAGCTGTGGCAAGATCTTCCTCAGAAGAGCATCCTACATCTTTATACCTCCATGGCCGACCGTATTGCCACCAGTCTCCATACTACGGTTGGTCCAACATCATACTAACTACATCCTGGAAGTGTTGGTCCCCTGAAATATATACTTGGTGTGATGCAATATTTTTATTTCTTCTGTATACATACTACCATGTCCTGTGCTTGTACCCACATACGTGCCCATGCGATGACTGGCACCTTCAGGGTGATCAACTTTTCACATACGAGTGTTTACTGTAGGTTAGGTTAGTGTGTAAGCCACTCTCCGGTAAACATTCTGACACAAAAACGGGGGGTTAAAAAACATTAATAAACAATCTGCATATTATGACTTCAAACGTGCTCATTTAACTGTAAGCCAAAGTTATGGGTTATTTTTGTTGTGATTTATCTTTCAGGACCTTATGTTGATTCAGTTATTAGTGGCAAGTCTTTCACCGCAGATCCTCCTGTTCAATCTCAGTTATTTTCAAGCAGGAAATGAATATTACTGGCGGAGACTCACATGTGACGAACTTAGGTGACAATACCCGGGTATGGTAGTTCATTGTTGATGCTCGTGCTAAGTAAGGCCGCATGTACTGACAAATCCAAAACATAAATGTACACTCTAAAACTGGATCTGCGTTTTCAGTCTGTGAAATGATTTTAACTAAATATTCAATTAAAAGGGGTCTACACTCCTAGAGTAATCTGTATAGTGTTTATAGTCGAACCAAAGCATAACTTAAATACTATATATTTTAATAATTTTGCATGCATGCCATTTAATACACTGCTGGTCAACAACAAGGACACACCTAAAAACCCCTATATTTAAGGAATGCGTGGAGGAAGGTCGGAAATGGTGAAAGGTGCCAATAGCGACAATAATAAGATGTGTAAGTGGAAGACGGAAAGCCGTTGGGAGGTAATGACACTGTTCCCCCGCCATTCGTGTGCATAGACAGAATGAGTATGCCGCATCGAAGAACACAACTACCATACGAACAGGTTTCCGCCTTTGACTACGGAAATATCGTGGCCTTTCGGGATTGTGGAATATCCTACCGCAAAACTGGCTCTCGCTTTGAGGGAAACGCAACCACAGTCAAGTGGGTTTGGAATCAGTCGGTCGAGGAGGAACGGGGTGAGCGACTTCAAGGAAGCCAACGGCCCCATCGCACCAACGAGTGCGAGGACAGATATCTGGCGCGCGTGGCAATTACGGACCGTACAGCCACTTCAAACACTCTCTCAGGAGGTCAGTTATAAAGCACATCAATCTGCGTTCGCGCACATCTTTCGTCGCCTTCTGCAGCAGTTATGAAGTTGAAAAGAGCCCTTCTTAACTTTATGTCATTTTTAACAAACACGCTCATTGTCAAGCTCCCAATATGGTTGGCCGCCCATAATAATGAAAGTAGTTCCATGACTTATCGTCGTATGAAAACTGGCATGCATAAAATGTGTGGACGCTGAATGCTTCTTTAATTTGATTTCTAGCTGTTTTGTAAACAGAACACTCTAAATCTTAATCAGTTATTTCAATTAGTAGAGGAGCCGCGGTGGTGTAGTGGTTAGACTACTTGCCTCCCACCTAGGCAAACCGGGCTCGATTCCCGGCGGGGTTGCTCCCATATTTTCGCATGTAAGAACCACGCCGGACGATGCCGCTGGTCAACGGGTTTTCTCGGGGATCTCCCGTATCCCCCGCTCTTGCATTTCGGTGCTGCTCCATACTTACCTCACTTCACTGTGTATAAAAAAGCAATTTAAAAAAATTAAAACCTTTTATTTTGGTGTGATATGTCGACACTAATCAAAAGTTTTATAAACTGCTTACCCTTACCACTCATCTTAAACTTGTCGTAACAAGTTAATATAAAATTATGCTATTTTCTAAATGTGGCATACGTAACTTTTTTTTTAGTAATGTTTGAGTATAACAGGTGCTTGATGATAATTTTTTATGTTTGAAGGAATAGGTCTAAGTGATGTGGATGTCCTAACTGCTGCAGAAACGACAGTTTTTTTGGTTACACTGGCGAAGAATGCTTCGTGCGAAATCGGCTTTATTCGTTCCAGAAACCCGGAAGGCGTTCCATATTTTGTATTTACAGAGCTCAGCTCCATTTTACGTCGTTACGTATCTCGTTTTCGCATATTAACTGCTCCTTTACGTAAAAATTCCGTGGATGTACAGACATTTTAACGGTTTGTAAATGCAAATTTTGATTGCCTCGCATCTTCATTAAGAACATCTTAAATCTAAACTAACATTATAATGTTGCTGAAATGATCCTTTGACGGTAGGGAAAACGTTGAACTTGCGGATGCGTTGCCATGCTTCCTCTATCGTACTGGACTTTAAGGACAAGGTGCACATAGTATCAGGTGTCTTATCATCACCGTGCGCTAGGGAGGGCTATTCAGTTACTTCTTCCACTGGTCCACTTACAAATAACTGCAATGCTTGACAGGCCACATTCACTTGTTGTAAAATCGTAGCTCACACACACTCAGTTTATTTACCGGAATATGTCATAAACCAAATAATATATAATTTAATTACAAGTTTTGCGTAAGGTTGGCGTTGAATTAGGTAACTGTATTCAAAAGTAACTTACATAAATTTTTTTTTTTAATATTGTTGATAAATGTAATTTAGTCTGGCGAGTCACATGTGGCCCACGGGCCGCTAATTGAATGGCCCTTTAAGGCAATGTAGAGAAACGCAGTCTTCAATTCTTTCAGATCAAAGCCATGGGACTCAGAATGATAAAAGTTTCGTGTTATCGGTGGAATATCTTCAACAGAACACAATTCACTCGGGTATAATATTTCAATCTAATTTTATTCTCTCTTCCTTATCTTTCCCATGGGTTTATGGGCTTCAGGGAAATGTTTTAAATAAGATAACTGTCTTCAAAACTGTGTTCTTGAATTCTAATCTTCCGAGTGAACACATTGTAAATACGCAGAGAAAATTTTTAAAAAATTCACTCCACATAAATTTATTGGCAGTTCTAATACCAAGTCACTGTCGTCTTAAATACGCCTTTTCCCCTCCCTGCCGTAAGTTAACTGCACTGTCAATCATTTTGCACGAGAGAGAAAAATAGTACAATTTTATGCAACCAGCGCTGTAACGGAAGTGCCTAGGCGTGTTACAACATGCCGCATCAGCCAACTTTCTGACTCGGTACCATCGAGCAATTATTTTACGTTGCCTATAAGATAACTACCAAAGGANGAGTCCGTATTTGTTTCACGTACGTACAAGTTGCCAGAGAATCTTGAACACAAATTCAACATGCCGCATCAGCCAACTTTCTGACTCGGTACCATCGAGCAATTATTTTACGTTGCCTATAAGATAACTACCAAAGGAGCAATTACCCCCGCACCTGTGCATTTTCTGGGAAATGCGGGGGTATAATAGTTTTCCTTTCCATTTCNCAAAGGAGCAATTACCCCCGCACCTGTGCATTTTCTGGGAAATGCGGGGGTATAATAGTTTTCCTTTCCATTTCCTATTCATTTCCCCTTTCTTTCTTTTGGCTTTTGGCTTGCTATCAGGACCACGTCATTTTTCCGCCTACTTGAATTTATTCTACTATCTCTGCATCCAGTTAATCTGGAGTAGTGGTGTGGCGCGGTTAACCTGCCATCCACCCAGTTCCTACCCCGTCCCGGAATCTACGCTACTTTATATATGTGCCATTATATAGCGGTACTAACTGCTTGACTAATTAAGTGATATTCTTCCCTGGATTAAATTCCTTCGTATCGACATCCAGCGAAAAGGGGGCCTCCGGATATCTTTTCGATCCTCCTCCCCAGCATTCAGTCTTTTAGTCATAAATCTTGTCGAAATCGTGTTTTGTTTCGTGCCATTGTCTGTCTGATACTTGGTTCGTTTCCCTGTTATCTCGCCTTGGTCTTCGTTACTCCCCTCAATCGGTTCCTTGTCCATTGCTGGGTCGTCATATGTGTTACGTNGGGGGGGGGGGTAAGGCCACCTAACTCATCAGTTGCCTGCTGATGAATTCTTTAAAATTACCTATTACTTTCTTCGGGGTTAGCCGCAGGCTGTATAGTGGATCCGCTCTCACTGCAACGAGCGAGTGGCTGATGCACACCACCGACCGAGTGAGGTAGCGTAGTGGTAGACCTTCAGATTCGCATTCGGGAGGACCTGGGTTCGAAACCTGTTCCAGCCATACTGATTTCTGTTTCGCATGGCTTCCTGAAATCTCCCCGGGCGAATTCTGGAATGGTTCCTTGTTACAGGCTGTGGCCAATCTGTCCCCCGTTCCTGCTTCTCTGACCGACTTACTCCGTTTCTAATGACCTTGCTGTCAACGAGGCCTTAAGCCCTACCTACCTAATGGACTGCGCCGCTGTCGTTTTATGTTCTCCTCGACGTGCCACATTAGCAGTGAAGAGTTTTTTTTACCATTAAGCAGCGGGGTGTACCGGTCTCACAAGAGATAGAAAGTTTGGTGCCTGAGACAACCTTCCAGCAGTCTCCCTCCTCTCAAGGATAACGCTAACAACCCCTGTAACCCTTAACACATTACGAGGCAACAGTTGGCGTAAGCGGTGTAGAACTTGGAGCGTGCATTTCGCAGAGATATTTCGCGCTAGTGTTACGATAAGTGCGTTCCAGATCCAGTATGCTATCGAAGTAGTAGGGCAATGGGTCTCCGGTGGCAGCGGCTGTCGGCTGTGGTGCTGTGGTGCCGCCCGCCATCTTGGATGACGCCACAGGCGCGGCCGGTGACCTCGTTCATCTCGCCGCTCCCAACCCACAGCCTGCCATTCGAGCGACCCGTAACTGAAGAAATTTGTTTGATAAAAAAATTATTTTAATAAATATATTTTAATAAACACTTCCTAAATATATCGGCTTGCCACCTTGGATTGTTAATAATTATATCGGTTTAAATATCGTTGGCGGAAATGATTCCATTTTTATACTTTTTTCGAGTTATGTTGCCTGAAAACGATTTTAAAAATAAATAAATAGTTTCGGCCTGCCACGTCATTAAGAAAATCTATTTTATATACATTTTTATAATTAAAAAAATTTAAAGGAATAAGTATTGAGTGTTGTATATCACCGGACTCGTATTTCAAGGCGCATGCGATCATGATATCATATCGACTATGTAACCCAATGTCAGGACCGTCATATTGGATATAAGAGGTATGCCCCTTTCACCCCCCCCTCGTAATATTCAAAACTCATTACCATCACCCCACCTTACTAAAACCCCTCACCCGCACCTCAACCACTATGCAATCTCGTCAACCCCCCTTACGCCCTCTCCCACTACCCCATACCCTACCCTCCTTCGAACCCATATTGAAAGTATTATTAGATTCACTCCCCCCTTTTTTTTTCGAAGACATTAAAACCACCCCGTACACCACACATCCCAAGACCATGAAATCCCCCACCCCAGACATGTTTTCCTGTAAAC
>NQII01004042.1:124095-171183 GCA_002778355.1 Clitarchus hookeri
AAACTTCACCCGCACATCACCCCCTCCCCTCCACCTCGGCAATTATTATAAAAAATCTAGGAACAAATAGTGTTACACTACCCAACCCCTCGTTCAATTCAGTGGTATATAAAATCGATAGCGAGAGTCTGTTTTGATAAAATTTATTCGAGAGTGCGCAGGAGGAGGGCTATGGTAGGATCTGAAGTATTTACGCCTTACTCGAGTCGATTAGAATCGACTGAGTTCTATAAGGTGAACGAATGTACTGAGGGAATATTTTTCAGTAATGTTTTTGGTATGGCCAGCCTTGGTTGAAATGGTTTCTTGAGATTTGCAAAGTTTTGCGGAGATGTTGCGGAGTTCTTGTGCTAAGAGGTTAGCACCGAGATTCGTATTAGGCAACTTTTTCGATTGGTTGATGGCATGGGTGGTAGGTAAGGGTGACTTGCTATAGCAAGTTAATTGGGGNCGAGTATATGACGAGGGAAGTGGAGCGACGAGAGGTGTGATGAAGGCATGGACATGGGTGGAGGTGGGGGTATGTGTGTTATATAACGTCAATAATTGGCGTTGGCTGTCGGAAGATTGGTCAGCTTGCTACATAACCAATGGAATATGGAGTTGGGGGTTCATTTGGCTGCCGATCATCGTGCCAGGGAGAAGCTGTGCTCTGCCATATTTACGAGAATCGAATACTCAGTGTCACAGGCATCCAACAGTGGTTTTTTGCTTTAGGTATGTAATTTTTCCTTCAATTTGTTTTACTTTTTTTAAGGTATTTTGCAATGTTTTTTTAATTTTTTTAGTTTAAGGTCAATGGGGTTAAGGTTTAGGTTGCCAACAGTCAAAATGGGGGCCGGAGTCAGTCACGTAATACGTTCGACGATTTTTTTTATTTATTCTATTTTTTAACATTTTTTCTCGATTTTTGAGTTAAAAAACATTGGGGTCAAGGTTATGGTACCAAGATCCAACACTCGTGTCGGAGTCAGTAATGTTATATGTTCTTTCTATTAGATTCTTTCGATTTTTTCAATTTTTTTTTAAATTTAAGTTTGCAATGTTAATGGGGTTAAAGTCAAGGTCACCAGCCTCCAGCATGTGTGTTGCAGTCAGTGATTAAATATGTTGCAGTTCCCAAACTTTTATTAGTTTCTTACGATTTTTTACAACTTTTTTGTCATTTTTGTTTTTAAGGTGACTGGGCCATCAGCATTCAACGTGGATGCTGGCGTTAATGATGTAATTTGTTTGTAGATTTTTTAATGTATTTTTTTTATTTTTTGCAATTTTTCTTGATATTTACTATTGCCGGGGGAGGATCGGCGAAGAGGGTGTCGGGATGAGCGAGGGGTAGGGTAACATTATATGCTCGTCGATTTTTTTATTTTTTCAATTTCTTAAAACTTTTTATAATATTTGCCAGGGTTGTGTGGGGAGGTGGCGAGGAGAGGGTGAATACTGGTGTTGTTAGGGGGAGATGAGTAGATTAGGGGGGGGGGGTGAAAATGGTAGGTGTAGGATGATGGTCGAAGGGGGCCATGTTTGCTGATCCTCCCCGGTTCGCTGGACCTGACTCGACGGAGTCTTGAATCCACTGCTCTACTGCTCTGAGGATTAAGTGGCTCATTCCGCGAAGAACCTCAAATCCTCTTGTTCACCCGAAGATTTTTCGGCTCTTGCTTCGAAGAGCTTCGGATTCACTTTCCTAATTTTTCCATTATTTTTGGAAATTTTTTGGTGAAAAGAGTGATTGTTGGTAAAATAATTAATTTTGGAAGTGATTTTTGGGGTGAGACATGTCGGTAACATGGCCGTCCCAGAACGCGGGCCACCGCGACCTCGGCCTGTGACGTCATCGCTGGCAGGCGAATCCTGTATCCTACTCCTAGAATCCTGCACCAAACTTCCAATTTAGTTTCTACTGATATAACATTCTAAATACAAATATTATATAAGTTGGTACATCTAACGTGGATACCGCCAAAATTTCCGGAACGGTTGCAGATAACGAAATGCGGTTTTCGCTCAATTAAATTACGTACAGGGGCAATTAATTTGCCATAAAGTGACTATTCGTAACATGTGTATGGAAAACTACATACGATTTTTCCTCTGGACTCATACATTTATTTCAACGGCATCTGAAAGTACGTGCGAAGAGGAATTCAGTGATATAACATATGCAATGGAAATTAACACAGAAAAGCCTATATTATTAAGTTAAGTGGACCTGTAGCTTGGGGCAATGGACCTGTACTCACAGCTGTAAGCAAGCAACACGCGCCGTAACTCATCCTGGCGGGATCGCTTCCTAATAGCAGCGTAGCTCATACCTTAATGTGGCAAAGGGCACGGAATGCGACATTGGACAAAGGAGAGCACCGCAACGGAGGGAAAACGGGCAATGTGAGTGCAAGTGTGATATAAATACATTACATTATATTCAGATACCAACGCAATTCAGGAGATTTATTTACAAGTTATTAACTGTACTGATGAACGAGTGCGTACATATGCATAACAAAAATAAAACAAACCAACCTAATAAGAAATGCAATTTCATCCGCATTCATGGTACAATAGAGTACGGTTATGGCTAAAACGTTTCACATTAGGTCTTTTCACAGCATCACGAGCTACACAAATGGTAGCTGTCGTTATGTGTAGACATTTGCGACATGTAGCGAGCGACGAGCGGCCTAATGTGTTAAGTGTTCCCCATAGGAAAAAATTGAGAGATGTGAGGTCGGGGGAGCGAACTGGCCATCTTACAACACCACTACCCTTAACCACCGGTTTGGAAACGTTTCATTTAACACGTGCCTCGCAACCAAAGCAAAATGCGTAGGACAAGCATTATACTGAAACCACATATCATTATGTATGTCGAGTGGTATGTCTTCCAGAAGTGCCGGTAAGGTCTCTCTGAGGAAATATGCCTATGTACAGCCGGTCATTGTCCCCTGAATTAAGTATGGCCCTAAGACGTAGTCTCCAACGATTCCACACCCCAAATTCTTATTCCACTGTCGCTGGTGCTTCACGTGTTGGACCCAACGCGGATTCTCCGTCGCCCAGTAGCGCATGTTTCGTAAATTTACGCGCCCGTGGTTTGTGAAGGTTGCTTCATCGGTAAATAGTATGTTCTTCAGAAAATTGCCGTCATCCCTTACAGACATCAGAAAAAACCCATAAAACTGAACACTGCTGGAAATCACCATTATGTAATTAATGCCTGATGAAGTGCCATGTGATATGGATGAAAATTCCATTGGCGCAGTATCCGTAACACTTGTTTTACTTATTCCTACGAACCTGGAAAGTTCTCGTTTACTCATGTGGGGGTTTGCATCGACATGTGCCAACATATCGTGTTGATGCGTCTCGCCGCTGGCAGTCTTTCGTCGCACTCGTGTTGTTGAATTCCAATCACCTCGTGACAAGAGATGTGTGCAAATTCTTCGTATCATTTGCCGTGAGATGGGCGTCCGATTAGGATACCTTTCAGTACACATTTGGATGGCTTGCTTGGCATTTCTGCCACACTCGCCGTAAATAAGTAGAGCGTCCAGTTTTTCCTCATTCGCGTACTTCATTGCGTACGTACAGCCATACATTGCAATACCACTTACCATAACAGATAACGGGGACTGATGCTGCGCTGCTATTAGGAAGCTATCCCGCCAGGATGAGTCACGGCGCGTGTTGCTTGTTTACAGCTGTGAGTATAGTTCCACTGCCTGATGCTACCGGCCCAACTAACTTAATAAGATTTGCACATCATTTTTTGGCGTTTCTGTGTAACTTTCCATTGCATATGCTATATCACTGAATTCCATCTTTGCACGTACTTTCAGATGCCGTTGAAATAAATGTATGCTTCTAGGGGGAAAAATCATATATGGCTTAATTATTTATGTCCATGCACGTGTTACGAATAGTCACTTTGTGGCAAATTACTTACCCCCGTACGTAATTCAATTTAACGGAAACAGCATTTCATGATCCGTAACTGTTCCAGAAATCTTGGGGGTGTTCACTTTATGCGAACCAGCCTGTATAACTATTTTTAGTAATTCCCTGCCAACTGAACCGGGAGCTTGCGTGCCAGAGTGTATTGTAGTACACGTTCAGTTATGGCCGTTAATTTGTATTAATGGTTGATTTCAAAAGTTCTCACTTTACCGTGAACAGCGTCGTTAGACATGTGTGCAATACACAAAAGCCTAACGAGTAGTTAACGTTTTAAATTCACTAGGCATAAATTATTACTAATTATAAAAAATAACAGGGCTTGTATTTTCAAATTGATTACTGTGCCAGCGCTCTATATTTGATATTTTAAGATCATGTTAATATCATCATTAACGCATAATGTTAGAAGCAATCTTCCATAAGACTTCAGGCCTATATATAAATATTTTACGCGAAATCAGGTCTGAGGGTGAAGCTCTCCCCCCAACCCCTTTCGCACAATGATCAATTTAGAAGATTTTGTCGTTTTGCGCTCCTGCATACGACTATAACTTAAAATGTTAAGAACTGCAACGATGAAGTAATTAATTAAATTTCAGAGGCACACTGCAGGCTTCCTTTTGAACTGAATGGGTTTCAATTCCTCACTTCGCAAAATACGTTTGATATACACCACAATAAAACACCAGGCTGAATACAGAGAGGTATGGAATATAAAACAATGCGCTGCTAAATTGACGTACATATCAAACTGAAACTGTAAGGTGTCAAGTAACTTGAAAAAACATAGGCATAAAACCGGTTATCTCATTGGTCATGCATTTGTTATTTTATTTCGATCTGCTTCTTGCGCGAGTAAGATTCTGTTTCAATTTTTGTTCTCTGATTGCAAGTATAAACAATAGTTATTTAATTCCACTTCATAAACTTATTATTCACAGTCTGTGAATCACAAGTCAGTTTAAGATTTTGAAGTACTTTAACTACTCTTATTCATGAGATGTAACTGAATAACAACGTGTTACTTAACAAAAATCTGCAACACTGATTAAAAGTTATCAGTAGAAAATAATTTTAAGAAAACAATCATGGTTTACACATTGCTTGCGAAAAATTTTGTTACGCAGATAGAGAACTGGTTATTCAATTATTAATGAATAATATAAATTTTAAAATTAACGAGAGATATCATTATCATTTTCATTACCCTAAACCAGGTCGTTTTCGAGTGGTTTGCACATGATATTTATGAAGAAGTTTGTGAAAAGGCTGGCAAAAAGAGGATTTTTCTATGTATAGCTGAGTATTTTAATGAATATTGTTAGTGTACAAAATTTGGTTGCATTTTGTTTGATTGTTTAATATATATGCCATACTAACATAAATTATTTATATTAACACCATTAAAAAGGTCTGCTGCACTTAAAAAATGTTAGTTTATATACCCCACTGTAGAACTACATGTGTGTAAAATTTGGTGGGAATTGGTTGATTGGTCTTCGAGATATGTCATGAAAATGTACTTTTATTAATGTGAAGATCTTCAAAAATGCAGGATAAAAAGATTATGCATTAGCTCATTCGATGATTGCCATAGATACAGTTCACAAAGTTAAGTTAAAATCGGGTACATAATATCCTTATATTTAGCACACTAAGTTAAAATATTGTAGTCGCCATTCTGAAAATATATCTCTAGCACACTTAACATACAAATTAATATAGCCTTCCACAGTAAAACGTCCTCGCCAAATGTGGTGGGAATAGGTTGATTGTTTCCCGAGGTATGACATAAAAACTTTTATTTTTTCATGTGTANTCCTCGCCAAATGTGGTGGGAATAGGTTGATTGTTTCCCGAGGTATGACATAAAAACTTTTATTTTTTCATGTGTTACCATCCTACAAAATGGGGGAGGGGGAAATTGGGCTTTGTGTAGATAAATTTAATGGTTCTAATAGAATATGCCAACTTACAAAGTTAATTTGAAAATTGTTTCGTAGTTTCGAAGATATAACATAGCAAAAAAAAAAAAAAATGTTTGTATGGCCGTTATTTGGAAATTCTGTAGCGTCTGACCAATAAACATATAAATTTACATGGCGCCGTAGTATTAAATATTTGCCAAATTTGACAAGAAGTGATTTAGTAGTTTTCGAGATACAACGTAAAGGCTATATATTTNGGAGATGTGACATAAAAAAATTAATTTATCATGTTATGCTATCTTACAATATGGCGGGCGAAAGCGACTTTGTGTGGAAATATTTGATTGTTGTAATACATACTGCCAGTATACAAAGCTAGGTTTTAATTAATTACATAGTTCCAACGATAACGCATGGACTAAGCCTGCCGACGATAACGCATAGACTAAGCCTGCCGAATTATTACTGGTCTGTCTCATTTTGTAAGAATCGGTTATTTCTTTTGCGAGATATAACGTGAAAATCTTAATTTATTCTTGTTGCGCTATCTAACAAAATTACTGACAAAAGTGTTGGAATATATGATGCGATTAATAGATGCATTCAACACACAAAACTTCGTCGAAATGGTCGAACGTTGTGGTAAATAACTTAAATATTTGAATAGCAGCAACTTTATAATATGCAGGCCTAATCAATTTAAAACTCATACATTTACATGGCTTACCATAGTATTAAATATTTGCCAAATTTGACAAGAAGTGATTTAGTAGTTTTCGAGATACAACGTAAAGGCTATATATTTCCATGTGGTGGTATCTTCCACAATGGTNTCCATGTGGTGCTATCTTCCACAATGGTGGATAAACCTTGATATTAATTTCCAAACTCAATGCTTACACAGTGCACTGTCAAAATACTGAATTTGGTTTAAATCGGTTGAAGGGTCCCCGAGATAACGTATCACCCTAAATTTTCAAATGGACGTCATTTTGAAAGTAGGCTCCCGGCATGGTCGGAAACTATAAAGGTTAGATTACTATCTGTGTACCAAGTCTGGTGATATTCGGTTCCCGCGTTCAGACGTTCTAGGTGAGCACACGCATACGTAGGCACATACGCACATCCACACGCGCACAGACACACAGACAGTAAAGTGATCTCATAAGCCTTTCTTTCCTTCGAAAAGTAGGCTTATAACTATAGAGGAATGGGGCGCATTGGTTTGGTGGTGAGGCCATTTGTTTTCATTTGTGATCATTTGTCTTGATTTGTCTACCACGGCGAACCAAACTCGATTCCTGGATTGTCGCTTTTGGTAAACGTGGTGTAGGATTCCGTGGACCGTGGTTTTACTGTCTGGTCGCGTGTAACCTGGATACTTCTCTGAGCTCCTGAGGTTTGTAAAGCCTATATAACTGCGACATCAGTAGCGTGTGCGTGCTTCTGATCATCCATCGTGTGCGTGTAGGCCTATATCGAGACTCAGTTACATCACATTCAACACTGTACTGCAGTTGTTAGGTAGAATATAATTTTTTTAGGAGTATTATATCACATACTCATAAAAGCAATAAAATTGTGCGTAGCGAAGCGAGGCAAATAGTAAGTATGTGATACATATTTGTAATGAACAAGAGAATAAGCAGTATTTCACTTTTCCGGTTGAGTGCGCGACGGGACAAGTCAAGGATGCCAAACGGAAATCAGAAATAAAATAAGTAAACGAGAAACTATTCTTAACGAAACAAAAACTATACTATCAACACCCAGCTAAAATGGGAGACTGCCTAATATAAAGATTGAATCGCATCCTTTAAACTGTGCATTACTAACGACTGTTAAATAATTATGCACTGTAAAAAAAAGCAATGCCTACAATTGAGAAATGTCGGTCCGCTTTGTGAGAAAAATTGAATTTTTGTGGCATTAGGGAAACTGAGCAAATCCTGAAGAAAAGTGGATTACGGTAAAGAAAAATGTGAAGTCGGGAAGTGTTACATTATGTTGTGAGATGGGTGACTTTGGGCTAAATTCCATGCAGGATTTGATAGCTTAGCATTAATTTCATATGGCAGTTCTGGCCAAAGAGCAGCACCAACTAAATATTGTTAGTAAGGGGGGGGGGGTGGAACTATATAGAGAGACCACCACCCCAGCTCTTTTGTCGTTTCAGCAACTTTAGCGTCGGCCGTTTATGTTTTAATTCTCTACCAAGACAATATGAAGACTTTCTTTTAACATTATGTTGTCGATGATATCAAGATGTTGTAAAAAACATTTTATTAAGACGTTGGCACAGTTATAAATATTTAAATATAAATAACGTTATTATTTTTAAATATTATGTTTTCTATAGTCAACTTAAAATTAAGAACCTCTGCGCTTGTTGTACTTCGGTTCCTATAAAAGGCAAGTTCATGATTAATCTTTCTTAGACTGAAATATCTATAAAAATCATTTATTCTTTGTTCATGAGCTGATGGAAAACATTTTCAAGGTAATGCACACCTTCACAAATCATTACATTTCTAAAAATGGTTAACATATTTAAGGTATTAAGTTTAATATTTTAGACCTTTGGCTCCCGTAGCCTCCTCCTCGGTTGTCATAGAAGTATCACTGTAAGCAGTTGAGTCCACTCTAATTTTTAAAAGAATATATAATATTTCTATGTAACTTAAATCTTTATTCAGGGCAGAAATGAAATTCGACACTTTGTGGCCACTTTATAAATTTGGTTATTGAAACATAAATGTGGTTGTCGAAAAGTGTTAAAATCAACAAAAATCACTGTAAATGGCCCCTCTGTTTACGATATTTATTCTCCTGTAAAATAGTGTTTTAAAATATAACGGCAATGATGTATCTTTTCTGGACAGATTGCTCTATTAAAACCATAGAGTATTTGCCACTTGAATTTCTCAGGAAAGAGAACACACGCGGAGCTTGTTTGTGCTGTGTTCCCTCGCCGTCGCAATGCATCCTTGCGGCTGGATGTGACCTTGAGGCGTTTACATTTTTTACTAAGCAGGTCCCTTAACCATGGCTAATGTTAATTCTACTCAGTTTAGGGACAAAACTACATTTCTTGTGGAAGAGTTTGGAATAGGGATAATTTCTGCCGCTTGGTAAGCGCTAGTGTTCCAAAGACGTCATTTTAATTAAAATTTTAAGCTAACAAAAGAGAAAGATTTCACTTAGTTAAGAAGTTATTTTATATTTGATATATGATTATTGCAATTATTTTTATTATTTACGTAGAAAATTGAAACAGTCCGGTAATCAATGCAACACTAGCAGTTACCTAGTGACGAAAAATTTTAGTAGCCAAACTAAAAGCATTGAGCTTCCCAACCTGAGTAGAAAAAAACGATAACCATGGCCGAGTCATTAGCATAAAGGGCAGTAACTCATTTAATTTTTAATGAAGCACCAGAGTAGCGGGAAAATATATGTTTGAGCACAAGGGCTGGGGGCTGAGGCGCCAAGGCGCCGTCCGCCAGCTTGGACTCCGCCATCTTTCCCTACGAAATCAGTGCTTTCACCCCAAAAATCCCTTCAGAAATAAATTATTTTAACAAAAAATCATTTATTTTGACTCAAAATTCTTAATTTTCGCCCCCAGCCCTTCTAAATTTCCAAAAATTTGTGAAAAAAAAGTGCTTGCTCCTCAATGTAGCTGAGGTATCCCGAAATTCATCCACAATGTGGAATCTAAGGAGCCGATAAAATAAAATAATTTGAAAATATTATTTTAAACTTGAATAAATATTTTTAATTAAACAATTTAATGGCATAAGTATTGAGTGTTATATATCATTGGACTTCTCTTTTCAAGGCGCATACAATCGTGAATTCATATCGATTATGTAACACGATTTCAGGACAACCATATTGGATTTAAGAGGTATGTACCTACACCCCCCCCTCTCCTTTTTTTTCATTTCAAAACTCAGTATCATCACCCCACCTTACCAACACCCCTCACTCACATCTCAACCACTATACAATCTCGTCACCCCACANAACTCAGTATCATCACCCCACCTTACCAACACCCCTCACTCACATCTCAACCACTATACAATCTCGTCACCCCACATTACCAACACCCCTCACTCACATCTCAACCACTATACAATCTCGTCACCCCACCTTACCCCCTCACCCACTACACCNTTACCAACACCCCTCACTCACATCTCAACCACTATACAATCTCGTCACCCCACCTTACCCCCTCACCCACTACACCACTCCTATAACCCTCCTACAAACCCATTTTCTATAAAAGTATCTAACAATTAAAGCGATTTATATCACTGCCCCAAACATCGTCGACGGAAATTGTATTGAAAGTATCAATGCATTCACCTATCTCCCCACCAAAGATACTAAAAATAACCCGCACATCTCACATCCCAAGACCAAATGAACCCCCCACACCCGCACCAAGACATGTCGTCCTCTAAACACACAACCATAACCCCCCCCCCTCCAATACCCTACATCAAACCGTCTCGAAAAGCGTCGACCGCACCCCTTTACCATTCCCGCAACCCGCGGCCCAGCACTGTTTCCCACACCACACTCGCGAGTCAGACAGCTGGCCGGCCTTGTCAAATCAATCGTAAAACAATCAGACATCTAGGAATCGATGAATTAAAAAATAATTAGAATTATCATTTTTAAATTTATTTTACCAAATGTTTGAAAAATGCCGAAATCTTTAAAAATTTATATTAATATATTGAAAAAATATTTTTAATGCAAAATCAGTTTAAATAATTTAGATTATGCAAATTTTACTCTTCCCACGACAGCTAGTAACGTTAAAGAAAAATAAAATTTTATCATAGATGTATGAGGATTTGAACCCATAACCTCTAAAAAAAGAATATGGAGTTCAAACCACTGAGCTACACAAGAAGCCATATATAGTGATGCTTAAATCATGTAAAATATCATCCAAACAAAGAAACTACATTCTTTTGTAATATTACATTACTCTATTAAACAATTTTTATATTATTTGCATAATTCTGCACTCATTACTTATAAACCACATAGCACTCATTCCTTATGAACTTAATTATTTTAATTACAAAAATATGTTTAATTTTAAAAATATTATTTTAAATTTATTTTATTTTATCGGCTCCTCAGATTCGTAATGTGGCTGAGTTTTGGGATACCCCAGCCACATGAAGTAATCAGTTAGCCACATTGAGGAGCAAGCACTTGTTTTCACAAATTTTTGGATATTTAGAAGGGTTGGAGGAGAAAAAGAAAAAATTTTGAAGGGAAAAAAGTAATGATTGGGAAATATTATTAATTTATGAACTGTTTTTTCGGGTAAAACAAGTTATTTTGTTGGAAAACATGGCGGAGTCCAAGATGGCGGATGGCGCCTCAGCCCCCAGCCCTTGTGCTCAAACACAAATTTTCCTACCACTCACCAGTACATTATCCACCATCGTGTTAAACACACTTCTCGTATACGTGGCGCCTTCTCATGCGGTACATACCTGAGATAGTGCCCACTCGCGTGGTTCAGACCATACGAATGCCCCCACGCAGTTTTCTGTTACCGTTTTACGAAACGTGTCAGGGTAACGTGATCGAGTAATTCGTATACGAGTGCATCTCAAGCTCAGACGTTCTGGTTATAGTTTATTCGCAAAATCTTCAAGCTTCTCGAATAAAACAATTAAAAATGCACCCTATGTGGAAGTTTCTAGTTGTTTACTAAGTATGTCGTGTATCACACGCGATTTATACTTCTGTTAACACGAAACTATCTGATTTTTTTGTTAAATTGAACTTTTACTTGTACTTATCTATAAATTATATTTAATTTGTAATTAATATGACTGAAAACAGAGAGAGAGTACAGGTGTGTTGGTAATGTCTAGGAAGAAATAGTTCTAAATGTTTTCCTTTGCCAAACNTGAAAACAGAGAGAGAGTACAGGTGTGTTGGTAATGTCTAGGAAGAAATAGTTCTAAATGTTTTCCTTTGCCAAACCTTTTAACATTGATATTCCCAACCTGTGGTAGAAGTAATCTTGGCTTAGTTAAGCTTTGTTTGCATGAGGCGGAGATATATCCTGAAAGTATGACTTCAAAAGAGCTTCAGGAATGTTTTCAGTATCCATGAATGGACCATACTGCCCATACGAAGCAAACGAAGGGGGAAGGGGACAAGTGTGTCATCCCCCCCCTCCCAAATTAATTGCCCTGTGCAGGTGACAGTGGTAGGTTATTCACGTTAAGTGAGCACTTTCGAAAGNGAAAACAGAGAGAGAGTACAGGTGTGTTGGTAATGTCTAGGAAGAAATAGTTCTAAATGTTTTCCTTTGCCAAACTTTTAACATTGATATTCCCAACCTGTGGTAGAAGTAATCTTGGCTTAGTTAAGCTTTGTTTGCATGAGGCGGAGATATATCCTGAAAGTATGACTTCAAAAGAGCTTCAGGAATGTTTTCAGTATCCATGAATGGACCATACTGTCCATACGAAGCAAACGAAGGGGGAAGGCGACAAGTGTGTCACCCCCCCCCTCCCAAATTAATTGCCCTGTGCAGGTGACAGTGGTAGGTTATTCACGTTAAGTGAGCACTTTCGAAAGNCCCCCCCCTCCCAAATTAATTGCCCTGTGCAGGTGACAGTGGTAGGTTATTCACGTTAAGTGAGCACTTTCGAAAGCCCTCTCATATGGAATAATAGTCAATAAATACATTTTATTTTAACCTTAGACGTTAACTTCCGAGTGCGGTGGAATCTACACACTTTGTTTATTACTTACATTGAAATATTTATTTACAAAGGTAGTTAAATGATGAAAACAAATGCTGAAATAAAAAAAGTAACTAAGGCCTCGAAAGTGCTCCCTTTACCGTGAACAGCTAATACACTTACCGACTCGGTCATCATGAGCGACGCGAACAGTGTGCAGACGAGTAGGCACCACATGTCTGCCGAGAGGTATCGAGCCGAACACTTTCCTGTACACTTCTACCCGCGTAATGCGGACTGCCTTTCTTTCCGTCATCTTGCCTCGTGGGCGTCGTAATTAAAGCTCCGCGTCTTTGTGAAGCATTAGAAAGCCTTCGATAACTCGCGCGGCGGAGTGATATTTCACACCGGGCTCGTCGCTTGCTGATACGCAGTCGGGGGATAATGTTCTCCAGTTCGACGTGGCCACGCGCATAACAAAAAAAAGTACAGGCTCTCGCTGTACAGCTTTGATTTGTGAAAAACAGCTGTCGCTGCCACGCATCGTTACACCTGTGTGACTGCCATACGGGGGGAGCGATAGAAATCATTGTAGAACTAGCAGTTTTCGAGTAATAAAATATATTAGCATTCGTTACTGAAAATTCTTATTTGACAAGGCGTAGTAAATCACTCATATTATTTAAATAACGGTAATACCAATCGAGCACGTTTATTTGTTTACGCCTACCATATAGAAAAAATGGAAGTTAGTAATTAAATACCTTATAAGACTGACTAACGAAGCGACGATAGTTCAAGAATTCGAACGATATTCGTCTCTAAAATATTATTAAATATTTTTCTATGCCCTTACGTAGTCGCATTTTAAAAACTAATCTCAGGAATAAGCAATAGCAGAAAATTTGTAAATCCTAAATGGTGCCCAACTCTACCTCTTAACCTTTTCTCCGCTCCCTTGCGCAAAGATTTCCAAGGTCACGGCTAACCGAATGTGGTTTAAAGTTTTACGGCGGTTTGTTCCGCTGCTCTAGGGTACGGGAATAAAAACGTCCTTCTTTGTTCGTATTTCCTTTCCTTCTCTGGGCGCTTGTGGTCGTGCCTTTGTTCGTAAATGCACACTCTCAGACATACCAGGAGACAATTAATTTTAATTGGTACTCGNGCTTGTGGTCGTGCCTTTGTTCGTAAATGCACACTCTCAGACATACCAGGAGACAATTAATTTTAATTGGTACTCGGTTTATGCCAGCAGATTAATCAGAAGATTGGTTACGTGACAAACCAACTCCCTTTACGTTTACAAATAGCACACACACACACACTCAAACAAACATACATGAGTTACTCGTCATTCGAAGCAGAGACCTTGCAATCAAATACATAATGTTTAGAAATTAAACGCCCAAACTACGGGAGGTAATTCCTTATGGAAAATAAAGTCGAAAATATAAAGGTCACCGTATACCTGAACGGAATATTAAAGGAGATATGAGCCTATGAAAATAGGGTTTTGAAACCGTATTTTGGCCGAATGCCTTGTACAACGCCTACAAAGTCCGCAGCAAACAGGTGACTTATACTTCTCATGTTGCAGAGACACATGCGTAATGCTGGCCGTCCTCTGTCTGTGCGCACTGTTCGGCTTGAGGAAGTGATACGTCAGCACATCAACGAGACATGCCCTCCACTAGTACACGCTCCATAGCGCGCCAAATGGACGTGACCCATTCAACCGTGTGGGACGTACTGTGGGTAAATCACTGCCATCCCTACCGCTGGCACAAAGTACAAGGCATTCAGCGAAAATACATTTTCAAAGCCCAATTTTCACAGGTTCATATCTCCTTTTAAATTCTTTTTAGGTATATGGTGTACTGTATATTTTCGACTTTATTTTTCATAAGGAATCACCTCCCGCAGTTTGGGCGTTTAATTCCGGAACAATCTGTATGACACATTAATGACTTCAGCCATGAAGTTAAGGTAAAACTTTTCAGTACATCTTACTAGTAAAATTGTGATGCTTCACAAGGTCATCATGCAGTGACCAAAGGCTTCGACATGCATGTGCTGTAGGCGAATTCCTTGCAAATTAGATCTGCATCTGCTGTAGTGGAATATTATTCCACGGGATGGAAGCCAATGGGTTGAGCAGCGTGTTACAAGCCGCCAGAGGGTCGTAGAGGGTCGCGAGGGATGGAGGTCTTGATAAAAATAAAATAACTAAGTATGATTTTAATTTAATCGCACAGCTTTTATTTACAGCATTAATCTATCTTTATCCACTATTACTGTTTTTATATCTCACTGAGCACAATATTTAATGTATATTTTTACTCTAATTAACGTCCTTCTTAATGTCTCTGTTCTGTTATAGTCAATTGACTCATACTCATCCCACACTCTCAGTCTATCTGTTGCCATCATTTGTAATGCCTTTCACTCACGCACCCAATCCAATAGTCCAGCCTGCCAGTCATACACTACACTTGACTGCGCCGATATTCACAGTGGCAGATTTTCCTCCCACTGGTCACTTCTCTCGCCGCTCGTTTCGCTCGTCGTCTATCGCTGAAACTCCAGCCACTCATCCCCTCATCAACTCCCGGCTCGGAGAACTGTCGCGTTTTATTACTCTTAGGCCTTAACCTGGAAAGTTCGACGCACCCCAAGTCAAAGTGAGAGGAACTAGGTCAGCAACCACCAGAAAATGCTTCAGACAAACACGGTAATCTAATCAGCTGAACGACGGCAGCGCCAGCCGCAAATTGATTATCGTGGGGCCACGCGCGGCCGCAAGCCTGTGTAAGCTGATTTTCCTGTTCACCGCCCGCTCTTGGGTGAAATGCGTGACATTCACGCATATCCGCTCTCGCACGAGATGCGAAGCAGCGAGCACTTAACAATTGTGTGCCACTTATTTTTTTCCCCTCCTTGTTCTTCTTAGGTAAACTGCGCAGGCATGCTATAAAAATGCAGTTTTCTACCATTTTCACTCATTACTTTATTTATGAATTTACCTAATAAGACAGAAGTAAATATAAGTAGCAACGCTTGATAACATAATGTTCACATTTTCTGAGGGAAATCATATCATCCTTGAAAATGTATTTAACCCGTTCAGTCACAAATTAATTTACTGCCTCAAGTTTTACAATCGTTTAAATTTCGGGTGTGCACTGTACTTGTGTCGAGCGTGATTCTAGCAACCAATGAACAATGTACGACGTGTTCGTTGTCAGCATCAACCGTTTACAAATGACATATGGAGAAACTTGAACAAACCAGATTTCTCACATGAAACACGCCCATAACCGTGGTCACTAATTCCTAGTTACAAACAGTGCCAACCATAAATATCCTTCATCTGCAACATGTCCACAATCGTGGACAATGGCTACTAATGGGGTTTAATTACACACATAATATAGAATTATTCAAAAAAGATGGTAAAAAGTAAACTCGATATATTGTTTATTGAACTGACACACACAAACCACAGTGATTTGCATTGATGGACGACGTGCATAAGTTTTTTGTCCATAAATTACATGTCTGTCAGTGTAGTTCACGTACCCGCCACCAGAAGCGCTGTTGGTGTGCATATGGTTCATGTGAACATTACAAGTGTTGGATATGTGAACCCTGGTTGACACGGCAGATGTATAAACCGTATTAAATTTCTCCCCAGACGGGTTCCAACATATCCTCGGTTACCAGGGGGCTGCAGTGGCTGATCGGTTAGACTGCTCGCCTTCCACCAAGGTGAACCAGGTTCAATTACCAGTCGGGTCACTCCCGGATATTTGCAAGTGGTAATCGTGCCAGACGAAGCCGCTGGCCGACGGGTTTTCTCGGGGATTTCCTGTTTCCTCCGCCCTTGCAATACGGCGTTCCTCAATTCTCACCTCATTCCACCCACTTCGGCTTTCAAGACCTCGTTGTTATGAGCCGAAAAGAACATCATACGCTCCCCGACTCCAGAGATGCGATTCTTCAAACTGTCTCAGTGTTCTGGGAATGGGGGAGCATACACAACATCCTTAACGTACCTCCACAAAAATAAATCGCAGCGTTTTAGATCAGGTGATCGTGGAGGTCAGAACAGAATAAGCGAATCATGATTCCTGGCCCGGCCGATCGAGCGTCCAGGTAGGGCGGCATAAAGGTTTTCACAAACTGTGTAGTGGAAATGGAGAGGAGCACCATCTTGTTGAAAGAATATATTATAGACTTATGCCTCTAGTTGAGGCATAAGTCACTATGTTAACATGTCTGGGTATGTGAGGCCAGTGACAGTAGGCTCGGCAAAAAAGAAGTGTCCATACACTTTGCGTCTGCTCATCGCGCAAAACACTTTCACTTTTGATAAGTCTCTCATACATCATACATCTGTGTCCCAGGTCCTAATATTGAGGGCGATTGACCTTTCCGCTCAGATTAAATGTTGCCTCATCGCTGAAGGCGAACCTGTCAGCGAATCCATCCTCTTCTAACACATTCTACATTTCAGTGCTGAAGGTTGTCGCTTCTAGGCCACCTGAGTTATATAGAGTGGTGGTCAGTAGTTAATATAGTTCAATTATTTAGGTACAGACTAAGGGCACCTGAGGTTGTTGCTTTAGGGGTAAACAATTACTCGTATTTTCAGTTATTTAACACGCCAGTATTTTATTGGTCTGAAGGTCGCATAGGTATTTACACACACTGGCGAGACTGAACCCCCTTACTAATCGTAGCCTGAAGGGCTGGTTGGCTGAATAATATGCATCGGGGAAGGTTGTTGAAGGGAGACTTTTCTCTGCTTATCTGTGACTGCGGCTTTTGGTGAGCTGTCTTCGTTGGTAGCTGAGGCCTGGTGAGTTAAGTGGCCCATTGTCAGGCCCTCGGACTGGCTCTCGTTGGTGTGCTGTACTAAATTGGCTTCTTCCTGCGGCTTTGACTGACTCTCTCTGGAGTCCAGGACTGGTTTCCCTGGACTTCCACTTTCTCGGCGACCCCGGCTGGCGTTCCTGGTTGGAGAGTGCATCCTCCTCGTCCTGCTTCCGGCTCGCGTTTCTACATTCCTCACCCCGGAAACTGCCACTACGTTTTCGGAAATGAACTCATAAGTTGTCGGCACTTTTACTGGGTTTATCTCGGGAATTTACACTTGAAATTTCGGCTGTTCCTGGGTTCTCTCCCCGGTGACGTTACTATTGACTCACTGACTGACTGACTGCTTGCTTCGTCGCCATACGGCGCACGACTACGTCTCCTCGGGGAATGGCGCATCTCGGATTGGGGCTGCCACTTGTATCCGGGAATTTACTCATATTCTCGGCACTGTTCTCGTCACACGACTGATTACCCCCATGTCTGATTCGCCTACTGTTTCGGCTGCATCTATCTCGTCTCGCGACTGTACTGCTGAACAACTCCCGTCTCGGCTGGCGACAATTGCTCCCGAACAACTGATTGTACATTACTGCCTGGGCCGGGTCCGACCTCCGGCCTGGTGATACGACCTGCCTCCTCTGCCTCACTTCACGGCTGAACAACTTCTTTTGAACGACTGCTCACGACTATCTGTTGACAACAGACTGATGACAACTATCTCATCACAACTGCCCTCGTTCCTTCACTGCTCCTGAATTTAAGCTGTTTCCCGATATATTCAAATTGGCTGCCAGCAGTTTGTCTCGAGAGAAATAGGGAATTCCCCTCTGTAACTCGCGCATTTTTTGGGTAGGATTTCGTGTCTCGTCAGCTGCGCACGTGCTCCAACTGGGGAGGAGTGGGGTGTGGCAAGCGTCTCGGGGGTTCCTGTAAGCTGTGTCGGCAGTAATTCTCGTCGGGGACACCCCCTGTTTCCTTCGCCGAGGGCTTATATCAGCTATTTTTCGGGAATTTCCCTGTTTTTCTCTCTCTTCGGTTCTTCCGCGCCCATCCGTATACCTCGGGACTTCCCCCGAGGATATTTCTCAGGGTGTGAATACAGCACAATTCCTACCCTATGTACTCGTCATGCATCAAAGTTGCACGTCTTGACTTGTCTGCTGGTCTCAATATCTGCACGAGCTGCAATTTGTATGGCTTACAGGACAGACGCTTTCGTAGAATACACCATACAGTGGGTTGTGGTACATTTAATTCGTGACTATCCCACGTTGTTGATGTCTCAGGACTCCTTACATACGCAGCTCAGATCCTCTCCACTGTCTCACTCAACGTTTGTGGGCGACCAGGACTGTTCCCGGGGCACAAATATCCAGTGGACTGGAACTGTCGCGCCCAATGTGCTAAGTTGTTAAATAGTGCTCGAAAGTGTCACTACACTGTTACAGAAGTTACTGTTCGTGCAGATTCTATCACAGAAAACGCTTTCTCTTGCTGCGAGGTAGCAATTTTGTAGACACCAACAACAGCGCCTTTGGCGGCTAGTACGTGAACTACACAGATACGCAACTTGTGGAAAACAAACTTACGACGGTCGTCAATCATTGCATACCATTGTGGATCGTGTAAGTCTGGTCACTAAAGGATAAATCAGCGTTACTTTTGCCCCATTCTTTTTGGATAACTCTGTATTTGCGAACATCAATTGTATAGGAAGCCTTGTGCAAGGAAGTCCCCGTAAGTCTAAAAAATATGACAGCTAAGCAACCAAAAAGTAAAGGCAATCGAATGGAAAGCTGAAAGATGAAATGTGACATGTGCTTTCATGATCTAGGGAAAGTACTAGAGACAGCTACCGGACAACTTGCGCAAGACTGTGAGGATATAGTCCGTTCACAGTTACTTAATACTTTTCTGAAGCGCTGCTAAAATTTCTACTTTCAGGATATTCCACCACCTCAGATAAACAAGTCTTAACGAAGTCTAGAAAATTACACCAAAGGGACTACGCACCGCATTCCTGCGCACTCAGTTTAGTAACATTTAGCATGAGAATTATTTCTTACAGGTTGTTCAGGGTAAATTGAGTACTTTTGAAAGCCCTCTCATTTGGAATAATAGTCAATAAATATATTTCATTTTAGCCTTTGACGTTAGCTTCCGAGTGTGGTGGAATAAACACACTGCGTTTTTCCCTTATATGATAATATTTATTTTAAAATGTTATTAAAGGATATCAAAATTGCTGAAAGGAAAAAGTACCTGTACGGCCTCAAAAGTCTCACTTCACTGTGAACAGCCTATACTAGGCATAACCAACATACCTATAAGTAAAAGTGAAATTTTACCAAAAATAGGATACTTTTATTTTGACGGAAGTATAAAACACATGTAACACATTGCATATTTAGGAAACAACGAAAACCTCATACACAGGGTTATTTTTCAAAGATTTTGGATTCAGAAAGTGTGTAAATTCCGCAAATAGACTGTACCTAATTTCTATAGCCGACAGTTAGCACCTCGCATATCCTCTAATATATTTTACGGATTTAAATGTTGCGAAAATTAACGTGAAATTTCAACCTTCTAGTGTTTCGGTTATATTAAGTAAACATTTCAATTACAAATAAAAAATGCCCCAGTACGTTTGGCTCACTAAACGAGTAGAGAGTGGATAAAATATTTGGGCGACTCTTAACAACGAGTTCTTAATAACACACGAGAGTGAAACGAGGTGGAAATGGAGTCGCATCGTAATGCAAAGGTGGGGGAAACGGGAGATTCCCGGGAAAACCCGCCGACCAGCGGCATCGTCCAGTAAGATTGCCACGTGCAAAGAACAGGGAGCAACCCTGCCGGGTATCGGACCCGGTTCGTCTTGGAAGGAGGTGAGCGTCCTTTTCATTACACCGCCACGGCCCCTACTAAACGAGGAAAATGTATGATAAAAGAAAAGTAACTTAAAATAAAATATACTGTATGTCCCTTGAAGTCCGCTAGGGGTTTTGAAAACTTTGGAATTTTTTTGCCAGAAACTGATGGCATTAGTGGCCATCTGAACTTCACTTATTCAGTTGTTCGTGAAATGGCGACTGTGCAAGAGCGTGTGCGTCGTTTGGCTTGGCTTATTGAGACAGAATCATTTACTCAGACGCTACCAAATTACCGCACACAGTTTAACAAGAAACCTCCGAGAGATTAAGAGATTGGCAGCGCAACTTCTTAAAAACTGCATAGAGCCCACAATCGCAAAATAAGTGGCCGACCGGGTGTTAGTGGTGAATGTGCCAAAATATTCTGTGTAGCATGTGCACGAAGCCCTACAAAATCGCCAAGCATAGATTCGCGAGAATTGGCTATTCCACGTGCTTCCGTACACAGAGTGATTCATAAGAGGTTGAGGTTATGTTATTGACGTTGCCACGCTAGTCTTGCTCCACGCAACTTGAGTCGAGGAATGCAAAATGTTTGGGGTTTGATATGGGATTTATAATAATGAATTTAATTTAATTGAAAATGTGTTTATTGACACGATTTTTGTAACACTTTACAGCAAGTACAACAACAAGACATGGTAAGTGAAAGTTAGCGTATATGTCAGCTCAAAAATACGCTCTACTACACGATGGAAGGTGGGAAACGACGGGATGGAGGGGCNGGGGGGGGGGGATGGTGAGAATAATAATAGGAAAGGAAAGAAAATAAAGGGAAACTATACAAAACCCCTAAACAAGGAAAACAATAGAAAAAGGAATGTATAGTGCAGACAGGGACACTGCGAAATGGAACAAACACACGAGTGAAGGAAGGCGGCTATACTGGACGTAGACGAAAGGGAAAAAAAGGCGTATGGGAAAGGGGAAAATAAGCCACAGTATAAGAGAAGAAACCGGATGTTGAAAAGAAGCCACAGCGGGTATAAGGTCCCCGCACCTCCATGAATTAAGCAGGGCTTTGTAATATTTGTCTTCGCAACTCGAACATTGTAGATTGTTTGAATAAGCTTTTTCTGCCCTTTCTTGCGAGCAGCATTAAGTTATTAACGGAAGACTGCAGAACGGCGCTTGGCACTATGGTAGAACCTTCTTTTATTATTTTCTTTCGGTATTCCCTTTGTTTCGTTATTCTTCTCCTTCCTTCTGTGAGTTGATTTTCCTTGGGTTTGCGTCCCACCTCGGAACCACGCCCCGTGCAATTTATCTGGCCATAAGGCGCACGACAATTACAGCTAATTTGTAACAATTATTTATGCGTATTTGCTCGCACATATTCTGCTGCCTGGGCTCGCGTTACGGGGTTGTTGAATACTCCCTTACTGCATTGTTAAAATTGAAGTTGAGGGGTGGGTTGGTTAAGAGCACGTAGTTATAATCATTTATTCAGTCTTGTATTAAACAAAGTAAAGTTTACTTGTTGTGTACATTCACTATAATGTTAAAGCACTATAATGTAGAAGTTTATTANGTATTAAACAAAGTAAAGTTTACTTGTTGTGTACATTCACTATAATGTTAAAGCACTATAATGTAGAAGTTTATTGCCTGTCCGTGTGGAATTGGTATTTGAGAACCATCATTGCTTATTTATTTATTTATTTTATCTACCCACTTACAGTTCAGCCATGGGCCAGTTTACAACAAATACGTTTTAAAATATACATTACATTCTAACACCAGCAATGAAAATAAAACATAACAAAATAATGTTAGTAAGCTAATATAAACTAATGTAATTCTTCATCTAAGAAGGTTATAATTATGAGTAACCTACACCGCAAAATAACAACAACATTGAGAAAAAACATAAGATTATATAGCTAATTTAAACTAATGTGCTTAACATACTACTATGACATAATTATATTCAAATTATCTAACTNGTATTAAACAAAGTAAAGTTTACTTGTTGTGTACATTCACTATAATGTTAAAGCACTATAATGTAGAAGTTTATTACCTGTCCGTGTGGAATTGGTATTTGAGAACCATCATTGTTTATTTATTTATTTATTTATTTTATCTACCCACGTACAGTTCAGCCATGGGCCAGTTTACAACAAATACGTTTTAAAATATACATTACATTCTAACACCAGCAATAAAAAATAAAACATAACAAAATAATTTTAATAAGCTAATATAAACTAATGTAATTCTTCATCTAAGAATGTTATAAATATGAGTAACCTACACCGCAAAATAACAACAACATTGAGAAAAAATATAAGATTATATAGCTAATTTAAACTAATGTGCTTAACATACTACTATGACATAATTATATTCAAATTATCTAACTTTTCCACAATTCAGTTTTCAATGTATTTTAGTTCACTTACAAACTTGCGTAGAATATAGGTATATAGCCTTACAGTGGATTTGAGTCTCTTACGGTAGGATTTATTTCTGGCAGCCAGCTATTCCACAATTTGCTCGCTAAGTACGGGAATTACTTTTTATAAAAAGTACTAATGTGGATGGGGACCCTTAATTAGGTTTTTGTGACGAGTGGAATGTCCGTGGTTAGGCGTTAGGTATATTAACTTCTTAAGTGTGTATATAGATTGGTTGTGCTGAACTATTTTATCTACTTGTCTGGCAAGTTGGAGCAGTTTTCTGTTTTCCATGGCCAACCAGCCAGAGTGTTTCAAGTATTCCGTTATGTGCTGTCTTCTCTTCAAATGGCATAATTTTGAACTGCCAGTTTCCTTTCCCTTGGACACAAACTGCAGTCTTATCTTGGTCCTACGGGGCCACATCGCACTGCCAGTACCCACTCTTCATGTCCGAAGTAGAAAACGATTTTGAACCTGCGAGGTTGTTCGCTGTGTAGTCGAACCTTGGAAGTGGAAAAGAGACTTTGTTATGTTGTTAAGCTGGCGATAATCTACAAAAAAAAACCCTAAGCAAGCCATTTTTCGTATTAAAAGTACAATGGGGGAAGACCATGGACTAACTGATGGTTCTATCACATCTAGCTCCTTCATTTCCTTCGAATTCTCTCAACTGTCTCCATCGAAGCTAGTGGCAGTCGTCTTGGTGGCAGCTTTATGGGCCTGGTGTATCCTGTATCAATGTGGGGTTAGGTTACATTAGTCCTTCCGAGGTCATTTGGTCCACACGAGATGGCATCCTTATTTCTCTGCAGTTATTTAGTGACAGCCTTCTGTCGCCAGTTAAAGTGTTCTCTTATTATTACTAGCAAGCCCTCCAATAGTTCTGGTAAACGATATTTGTTTTACTTTAGAAACTTCTGGAACATTTGGAAGGACCTATGTGACGACCTTGCAAGCCCCTATCATGGTGCCCTTCTCAAGACGTACGACACTATCGGACAAGGTAATCATTCTGACTGGCAAACTGTCAGAATTGGAAGAGACCAAAGTCCTTTATACAATGACACTGCCTGGCAGGATCTCATCTCTCTCTCTCCTGGCATAATTAGACCCAAATGTATGACAAATTGTCCTTGGGATCTGCATGTAATGACAGTTTTATTAGAAGCCTGTTGCACAGTGGGTTGACAACAGACTACAGGGCAGCCCATTGGCAAGGACAAATCCTGCAGTGTTGACTTC
The DNA here is from genome assembly GCA_002778355.1 of Clitarchus hookeri. Taxonomy (NCBI): domain Eukaryota; kingdom Metazoa; phylum Arthropoda; class Insecta; order Phasmatodea; family Phasmatidae; genus Clitarchus; species Clitarchus hookeri. Next base: position 148,185 of record NQII01004042.1, read on the forward strand.
ACCAATTTGGTACTATCTAACCCGTTACACACCAAGTCGAGTGTCGATACAGAAACCCCAGACTACGTAGTACATCAGCCATAAAAGAGATTCGTCCTCTATTTCTGCTATGTATACGTCGTGCTCTAATCTAATGTCGCCAAGCTTCAAGTTCACTTTTCTCTTACCTCTATTTAATGTGGTCTCACCTGTTACCAGGTAGCAAGGCCGCTGTTATGCTGACCAGCCATTCAGTGCGGTGACTTTTTTAAATTGGTGGTGGTACTTCCGTCAAAACCTCTGGCCATTGTGAGGGGCGGTCTTAATTGTGACCCCTTCCCCACTCCAGACTGCGCGACACCAATTCCGCAGAGCTGCTTACTATCCTCCGAGGTTGCTGCACTGGTTACAACTTGCACTGCTTCCCCACTTTACTTTGCTGCAGTTGTGATGGTAGTGGGACTCTGTTGCTGAAGAAAGTCTTGCCATTCCTTCTTCAGTGCACTCACTTCCTGTTTCATTCATTCTACCACTGCCCATCCTTACATTTACACAATTCACTATTCCATTTACAGTGCCCATCCTGTCGTCTAAACAGTTCACTATTTCATTTACGCTGTGTATTATTTCTTTTATATTTTAAAGTTTCTTGCCCACGCAGTCAATTATCGTATTTACTTACTCGCAAATTCCTTCTATTTTTTTATCTACATTATCTGTTTTCTTGTTTACTAAATTTCATACATTTGTTAACTGGCTTTTTACATTCTCGTTTAAATTATTTACAGTTTGATTTACACTTTCTATCACACAACTAATTAGAGAAGTTACAATTTAATTTACAGTTTCTTCTACAATACTTATTTTGATATCAAGGCTATTAACAGTTGCGCTCACTTGGATACCTAATCCCTCAATTAATGCTCTCATTGCTTTCAGTTCTGCAAACGTTTTTCTACTTAACACTCACTGCGATGGTTGTGCAATTTAGTCTTTTTTTTGGCATACTGCTATTACAATTAATTATTTTGTATTTATGTCACATACTCAATTTACAATTTAATTTATCTATCCCACTTCTGGAACTAGTGTTACGAGACGCCAGTAGAGCGTGTCCGAGTTCGTGGTGGATTGATGTCTTAATAAAAATNCACTTCTGGAACTAGTGTTACGAGACGCCAGTAGAGCGTGTCCGAGTTCGTGGTGGATTGATGTCTTAATAAAAATAAAAAATATTACATTTGATTTTAAATTTATTCAGACATCTATAATTTACAACATTAAACTATCTACATCCACTACTACTCTTCTTATTCTCAGAGAGTGCAATGTTTGATATATATCGCAATTCTAATTAAAGTCATTCTCAAAATAATTATTTACATATGTTCAGTTTGTCTCATGCCATAATTTCATATGTNCACTTCTGGAACTAGTGTTACGAGACGCCAGTAGAGCGTGTCCGAGTTCGTGGTGGATTGATGTCTTAATAAAAAAAAAAATATTACATTTGATTTTAAATTTATTCAGACATCTATAATTTACAACATTAAACTATCTACATCCACTACTACTCTTCTTATTCTCAGAGAGTGCAATGTTTGATATATATAGCAATTCTAATTAAAGTCATTCTCAAAATAATTATTTACATATGTTCAGTTTGTCTCATGCCATAATTTCATATGTCTTGCACTCACGCATCAAGGACTATAGTCCCGCCCGCCAGTCTCACTCCTCACTGTGCCGATGCTCGCAGTCCGCAGACTTCACTCCCGCTGGTCAGTCTCGCTGCCACTAGATGCTCTGCTGGCTCGCCGCTTCGTTACCTTCGCACACCCATTGCTTGATGTCGCGCAATTCTCCAAACTTTCAACTCTCGGCTCGGATGCCCGTCGTGGATTAAGTAGTCTCGCTGCCTCAATCTGGAAGGTTCCCCGCACTCCGAGTCTCGCTGAGAAACGCTAGAGCAATGACCAGAACTTTCTTTCAGATATAACCTCAAAAATGTAATCATTTGAATGCCAGGAGTGCGCGAGTCGCAGTGGTTTTATTGCAGCGGCACACGGCGGCTTGCCTTTGAAAATTGCCGCGTACTTCTCACCTTACTACTCAGTACTTCTAAAACTCTTTTCTCTTTGGCGCGGGACGGGTCAAGGGAGCTATGCAGAGCAGCGAGCTTGTAACAATACAAACTTACAGTTTATAATTGGAATTAATTTTCAAGGGAAATATTCCTCTTTTTTATTTTCTGTGCAATAATAGTGTCTTCAATTATGAAAGTTAATACTATCGAGAAAATAATATGGTAAGCATTATCTGTTTATGAAGCATGGTGCCGTAGCTGTGTGTTGGTGGCATTCCTATAATTTGAACTTACCTGACCGTTACCAGCTGTTATTCTATTTCGTGGTTTAGACACTGCTTTCAAAGCATTATAAAGGGTTCTATAACAGTTTTTGAATATGTTATCAACGTAAATTTTGGCACATTTACGATATATGAAAGAAATAGGATTTTATGTCATATCTTGGGAAACAATAAACCGATTCCTTCCAAATTTTTCAAATAAGAATTACTATGATAGGCCAAATAAATTAATTTTCAGTGGGCCAGCCACACATTTTTAGAATGGTGGCTTAGTAAACGTTTTAACCTAGTTCGCAATATCTACGAAATCATGTAAACAATTTCATATTCACCTTATAGGTATACTGACAGTATTTATTCAAGCCTGAGACGAACAAATATATGTAAATACTAATTTCTCCGCCATTTTATAAGATAGCACAACTCGCAAAATTAAGTTGTATGCCCTACTCGGGAAACAATTATATAATTCCCACAAAATTAATGCGACAAATTATACTTGTGTGGTCCATCAAAATTTATATAACTTAAGGGGGTACTCACGTGTTTTCAAAATAACGTGCATGTAAATATTATTACTTATTTTTCCACATTGGACAAACGATATCTACCTAACTTTATATGCTGGAAGTATCTATGACAATAATCAAATGTGCTAAAACACAATAGTTTTGTCCGCCATTTATGAAGATCGTCACACGAAAAACGGAGGTTTGATGCCATATCTCGGGGACAAATCAACCGATTCCCAACAAATTTAACGCACAAGGAGTAGTGCGGTAGGCCATAATAACATACATTGTTTAGGTGAGGCATGCTTTTATGAAAAAAAATCGTTGATACACATAATTANGCGGTAGGCCATAATAACATACATTGTTTAGGTGAGGCATGCTTTTATGAAAAAAAATCGTTGATACACATAATTTATATTGGTATGTTATAACTATTAAACAGTTAAATAGTATTCAACCAATTCTGCATGCCAACAGCATTCATTAGAAGNATATTGGTATGTTATAACTATTAAACAGTTAAATAGTATTCAACCAATTCTGCATGCCAACAGCATTCATTAGAAGCATCAATTATGAGTACACAGATCCTTTTTTTCTGGCATTTTTCTTTGATAGAGCCGGGCGATAAAAATAGAACAGTTATTTCATATTTCCGGAACCATTTGACTAATTCCGACCAAATTTCGCACACCAGTAGTGCTACAGAAATTCATGTAATATTACGCTATTTAAGTGGGGTCAAGCACTGATTTTAAAAATTGCGGCTTTATATAATTCAGATACGTTTGTCACTTATAGTAAACAGTTCAACCAAATTTTGTTTGTTGAAAGTATCTATTAGACGCATCGTATACAGGCCTTACTTTTTATGCACTTTTTTTACGATAGCACTAAATAAGAAAATAAAGATTTTATGCAATATCTCGGGAACCAATAAATNTTTTTATGCACTTTTTTTACGATAGCACTAAATAAGAAAATAAAGATTTTATGCAATATCTCGGGAACCAATAAATATATTTTATCGAAATACTTCACACAATTAGCGCTACTGTAGGCCGTGTAAACTTACATGATTTAAGTGTCTGAGTCACTTATTTTCAAAATTACAGTCTCGTTAATAATGCAGATTATTGAACCTTGCCTATCACTATATTATACTATTTACATCCTAATTTGATGCTCCGAATCTTACCTCCGTAATGCCGTTGGTTGCACGGTAGCTTATGGTGCAAGTCTTCCTGTGTTTCAGTCCAGGGTAAGGCACGTGTGTGTTTGTAATGGTCTCGCTACTGTTGCATATATGTTTATGAATCCGCCTCTAAAGATATTACTGTCAACGAGACGTCAAAGCCTACCTACCATCTAAGCATATAAGAACTCCATTAAAAATTATTTGCACCCATGTTGAGGATAGTGCGCGCGTTAGTTATATCAGTAACTTCTTGTTATTCATTGGCTTGCATAAAATTGTATAATAAAATCGACCTCCTTGGCGTTAATTTACGTCCAAGGTCCCCTTAATGAGGTGTGCGGGGTAAATCTAAGTTGCTTTCTGTCACACGAGATAAGATGGAGGGTCATGGATGTCACGTGACTTCCGAGAACTAATGAAGTGAGTCGCTGCGTACCTTGCCCCATTATCGAATTGCGGATCATTCAGCGATTGTGTCATTTGCAATGTATTTTTATCAGTTGTGAATCATTAACCCAGCCTTCGCTCCACAAGTCCCGGTCGAAGGGTCGAAGGCCGCTCGACCCGATTAGGAGATCGATCGATAAGGCATAATAAATAGTTCGTCGTTGCTATTTAAGTATATCTGATATTGACGGCAAGCTAACGTCTCACACGCAGGTCACAGTACAGAGTATGTCGCAAGCACTGTTACAGACCTGCTACCGATTTGAGACCAACAGGAACTGCGTTTAGTTTAATTAATAAGTGAATGTGCGTGAAGTTATTTACACGGTATGCATTAACGTAATTTTCAGAATTTAAGGCTGAGCTACAACAATTTTAATTCATCACATTTTTAGAGAAATTTTATGAGTTGCATCTTTCTAACCCTCCTGGGGGTCTGGCCTTGTCGTGGTAGGAGGGCTCAGTACCNTAATTTTCAGAATTTAAGGCTGAGCTACAACAATTTTAATTCATCACATTTTTAGAGAAATTTTATGAGTTGCATCTTTCTAACCCTCCTGGGGGTCTGGCCTTGTCGTGGTAGGAGGGCTCAGTACCCGATGATGCAGACAACCGTCCCAGTGAAGTTTGCTTTCGGCAGTTTGCTGGAAGGTAATATTGACCTACAACGGGTGGATGCGACTCGTCAGCTGCAGAGGAAGCAACGCATCTAGGGGGGGGNCAGCCCCATCACCAGGCTTGACCTGCGCAGCATTCGCACAGCGGCCAAGGGATTACGCCATTACTGACCATCTCCAAAGTAAAGTAAAACGGTCGAATTCTACAAAGACAACGAAGGCTAAAAGAAACAAGGATAAACGATTTGGAATATTGGAACATCTAAATATATCAATCTGGAATATACGTGGACCAACCAAAAAAGAAACGGGATTAATTAAAGTACTACAAGGTAAAGAGATAAACATAACTATACTAACTGAAACCAAAAAGAAAGAAAAGGAAGCTGTGGCATTGGTGATTACACAATGATTTATAGAGCACCAATTGAACAATATGCCTCCGCAGGAACAGCTATTACAATAAACCCAAAATGGAAACGAAGAATACGATTTTATAATTGGCGAAATTAACGGGTAATAACCTACCGTTTTAAGATAGAAAGGAGATATTTAACAGTTATAGGTATCTATGCTCCAGAAGAGGGTAGAAAAGAATATTCAATAAGATTATACAATGAACTACAGCTAGAATTAGATAGGGAAAATAAGAACAACTACAGTATATAATAATAGGTGGGGATGCTAATGCTCGAATAGGAAATGCACGCATGAAATATATTAAAGGAACACATGGAGGATCAATATTAAATGAAAATGGAAAAATTTTAAGAGACTTTGTTAGTTACAACAAATTAAGAATTGTGAATACATTCTTTGAACACAAAGAAATGCCTGGTCTGTAAGAGGATTAAGATCAATCATAGATTACATCATTGCAAGTTAGGAACTGGCTAAACTATTTAGAGATGAGGGAGTGCTAAGAGGATGCGATATTGGATCAGATCACTACCTGCTAAGAGGGAAACTGGAACTAAAAACAAAATGANGGGAGTGCTAAGAGGATGCGATATTGGATCAGATCACTACCTGCTAAGAGGGAAACTGGAACTAAAAACAAAATGGTACAAACAAAGACCTGTGGTAAAACAGCCCGAAAAATCTAAATGTGAATGTCATTTATTTATAGAGGAATCAATTAAAATGTAATGCAATAGAAAAATACAAAATTATCATGGATTAAAGAGAAGTCAGTAACCACACAGAACAAGGATATCTTGATTTTAAAGAAATAACAGAAAAATCTTCTCTTTAGGTATTAGGAAANTCTTGATTTTAAAGAAATAACAGAAAAATCTTCTCTTTAGGTATTAGGAAAACGGAAACCGCGAAGAAAAAGGGAAGGATTAAAAATCTGGAATGAGGAAATATAAGATGCCATAAAGGAGAATAAAATTAAATACCGGAAATGATGGTCATCTAAGACACNGGGAGTGCTAAGAGGATGCGATATTGGATCAGATCACTACCTGCTAAGAGGGAAACTGGAACTAAAAACAAAATGATACAAACAAAGACCTGTGGTAAAACAGCCCGAAAAATCTAAATGTGAATGTCATTTACTTATAGAGGAATCAATTAAAATGTAATGCAATAGAAAAATACAAAATTATCATGGATTAAAGAGAAGTCAGTAACCACACAGAACAAGGATAGCTTGATTTTAAAGAAATAACAGAAAAATCTTCTCTTTAGGTATTAGGAAAACGGAAAACGCGAAGAAAAAGGGAAGGATTAAACATCTGGAATGAGGAAATATAAGATGCCATAAAGGAGAATAAAATTAAATACCGGAAATGATGGTCATCTAAGACACNATCTGGAATGAGGAAATATAAGATGCCATAAAGGAGAATAAAATTAAATACCGGAAATGATGGTCATCTAAGACACCGGAAGCCCTAGACGCACATATAATTAGTTGTAAGAAAATAAGGAAGTTAGTTAAAGAAGTGCATAAATATAGTTGAGAAAAATATATAGCTGATATTGAAAACGATATCCTTGGAAAACCAAATATATCAAATAGAGTAATGAAACGCCTAAAAAGAAATGGAAAATATGTTGCAAATCTTGAATTCCTTCATCCAGAAAGATGGCTCCAATATTATAAAAATCTTTGGACTAAAGAAGATGAAGATGCAGGACAGGTATCACAAACTTATATATTAACAACTGAAGTAGATAGATCAGAATTATGGGAACTTGAACAAGCTTTAAACAACTCTAAGAACAGAAAAACATCTGGCCCAAATAACCTTAATATTGAATTACTTACATAACTTTCCAAAGATATAAAACATAAATGGCTAGGTATTTTAAACTAATGCGGGGCACAAAGAAAGAACCCAGTATAACGGAAAGACTCGTTGATAATACCTATAATCAAAACAGGAGAAAAGGCCCAATGTGAAAATTGTAGAAGTATTAGTCTGCTTAACACAACTTATAAGGTACATGCAAGAATTTTGAATCAAAGACTATGTAACAAAGTTTAAACAATCCTCATGGAAGAACAATCAGTATATCGAGAAGGAAGATCATGTACAGACAATATTTTTACCCTTAAACAACTAATAAAAAAGAAGAGACATTTATTGTCCAACATATATAATATTTTTCNACAGACAATATTTTTACCCTTAAACAACTAATAAAAAAGAAGAGACATTTATTGTCCAACATATATAATATTTTTCGAATTCATAAAAGCTTTTGATATAGTCGATAGAACTAAGTTATGTGATATAAAGACACGGTAAGGTATACCTACACATATTTCGGAAGTATTTAGGAATATACTGTATATGCAAACACGAATGTCTGCGTGAAACAACAAATCGGAGAACTAAAGAACAAGGGTATTAACAAGGAGGTAAGACAAGGATGTTGACGTCACCTACTTAGTTTAATTTGTATTTGGACAACGCAATNACAGACAATATTTTTACCCTTAAACAACTAATAAAAAAGAAGAGACATTTATTGTCCAACATATATAATATTTTTAGAAATTCATAAAAGCTTTTGATATAGTCGATAGAACTAAGTTATGTGATATAAAGACACGGTAAGGTATACCTACACATATTTCGGAAGTATTTAGGAATATACTGTATATGCAAACACGAATGTCTGCGTGAAACAACAAATCGGAGAACTAAAGAAGAAGGGTATTAACAAGGAGGTAAGACAAGGATGTTGACGTCACCTACTTAGTTTAATTTGTATTTGGACAACGCAATNAAGGGTATTAACAAGGAGGTAAGACAAGGATGTTGACGTCACCTACTTAGTTTAATTTGTATTTGGACAACGCAATCTGAGAGTGGAAACAGCAGCTAAATGTAATGAATGTGAAAACTGGCATTTGCGAGAAGAATTTCGCAATAAAACTATTATATGCAAACGATCAAGTAATTTTATAAGATGATGAAAACGCCTTGCAGGGAGCCGTATTTTAACTTCTTAAAATAATACGGGACTGTAATTTTGACATCTCTGTAAATGAAAATAAATCCATTGCATCTCAAGGACCCTAACCCCTAAGAAGTATAAATAATAAGATAATTTAACAAGTGTATAAAGTTAAATTGTTATGATGCACATTATCATATGAAAAATAAGTAGATATAACAAATAAAATGGAAACTCGCTCAAATATGTGCTCGACAATTAGTAGAACGTTAAAATATAAAGTAAGGAAGGACACAATGATAAAATTTTATAAGATAATAGCAGTTCAAGGAGCATTATATGGCAGCGAAACTTGGACAATGACCAATAAAGACAAACGTAGGTTACAAACAGTGGAGATGAGATTTATACGATAAATAATAGGAGTTACAAGAAGAGAGAGACTGAGAAATGAAGATATAAGAATGGGTAGATAAAACATACAACATATCACGCCATGAGTCTTACGCACAAGCTGGTTGACTGGATAAAAACTGTTTTGCGAATCAGATGGCCTGAGCAAGGAGACTTGTATGTATTTGAATCGTTTGTTAGACCGTTTTCTCAATCAAACACATAAGCATTAAAACTAAAGCATTATTACTCAGAACACTTTCCTCTGGCTTAGTTCATACTTTAACGTAGATAGTCAATTTGCTACTGCGTACTGTAATAAGTTTCACAGAATGAAAATTTGAAAACTTAAAATGGCAGTTTCTAAATGTTTAATTTAACCAATGACAGAAAAGCATACATCGAAATGTAGACACATTTATACTCTGATTTAAAACAGCAGAACTTAAAGGTATTGTTGTATTTTCTTAGCCTTAAAAATGGCGAGGGTAAAATACCTATTAGGCGAACGGTTATTCTTTTTTGATTTCAAGCAACTACAGGCTGAACTTAAGAAATGAGATTGTTGTTGTGTACATTAAATTTTTTTGCACCTACTTCTTAATTATAATATCTACTACTTATGTTTACATATGTGTTAACTTCCTTATTCGCAAGAGGATCAAATCGCACTTCAGTAAACGGACGTATTACAGTTAAAATAGTAACTTTTGTCCAAAAATTTGTTTCGTTTGGACTGCATAGAATTCTCACGATCGTAAATCTTTATTTCATGACAGCTTTGCAGTGATAACTAATTAAGCCAAGCAAAGACGGTTACTTTGAAAGTTAATCCCTCATTCTACATAGCTCGCTTGCATCCTACATCGTTTCAAGAGTTACGAAGTAATATATTTTATAATTCATCAATATTATCGTCCGTGAAAAATTTTATTTTATTTTTTACTAAAATGGTTTTGGAGGAGCGAAATCAATATCATCTGATAAGGTTTTCGATGTATTTCTTATATGGCAAAAATTTCCATTCCAAAATCTTACTATATTTGGCAACAGAGCGAGGGGAAGGACTAATGGCAGGTGCCGTGTACTGGAAAGAGACAGTGAATGTATTTTCTACTGCACATTTCAATCTGATTGCGACACGCTCTGCACGAAGGCGCAAATTCACAACGGGGCCAGGTGTTCATTCTTTAAAATGAAAAACAAACTCTGGATTGTTAAGTATAGGAAATACACACAGACATGTAAACAGTTTCTTGAAACACTGAGCCAGGGGGAATAGAGATTGTTTTAATTATTAACACTTTGAAGTCGGCACATCTTAACGAGCGTTTAAGACAAGCTAAAAGTGAATCGCCTATACCCACTACTGCAGACAAAACGTTTTCTTATGGCATGTAAGTTTACAGTAACGCCGTTCTATTGGTCAACATCACGCCTGACTTTCATAATTGGCTGACCGTCAGCCAGTGGAATGCCCAGTTGGCCAAGTTCCAACGGTATGTTTATTTTATTTATCGGGGTGTACGGTGCATCGCGTTCATTCTAGTAACCAAACAAGAAGTTGTCTTTTACTTACGAAAATTGTCGCTAATATAATGTTGTTAACTAGTTAAAATTCCGAAAATTAGGGAAGCAGTATAACAATATCTGGGTCAGTTTTGCTTGTTATCGGCAGAGAAATATTTAAACAAGTGTTGCCCGAGTGTATATCAGGCATAGTAAACACATTGTTGACTGTCTTGGCTCCATTCCGTCACTTGGAGTTCAGACACCTGGGCTCCCGATGTAATAGCCAGCCTGGTAAGAATAACAGATGTGGTTTGAGGAGATACAGTCGCTTGTTAGCTGAGAGAAGATTTCGCTTTGCGCTTACAGTTATTCTTGTTTTCCATTTCCATATTGCCGCTTCTCGGAGATACAATCAAACCTCTCAACTGTAGTTATTAAACTTTGACACTTCGGGAGAGAGTAAAGCTTAGGTAAACATGTTTAATACATTCGTGAGTAAAATGAAATACATTTCATATCAGGTAGAAGGGTGTTTATTTTAAATGCCCACATATTTTAATTACAGTAATTCAGTGCTATGAAATTGCACAACTTAATCTACGTTGCATTTATCAATTGTGATCTAAGATCTCTCTTGAAGCATCTATTTTTGTATGGCTTCTTAAAGTTACATATATTAAAAAGTAACAACATCTATTCAATGAACAGTAAAATACACATGATAATTACAGTGTTTAAAATGCAATAAAATTATTTCATTTTGAGACTCACAGTTACTTAGATATAACTACCAGGTGACTAAGAAAAAGTGACGTGCAAGAACAATACAGTACGGGCTTACCTGTACATGTATGCCAGTATTAAACGCATATGCAATATTCACAAACATAGCAACATCGCTGCGCAATAAAAAAATTAATTAAATCCACTCGTATTTCTGATTTTTAAAGTTAAACGAAATGATATTTACTATAAGAACACACGAAAGGAAATATCATTACTAATGTAGCTACGATAAGTTGTTTTAGTAACCGCATTAAATGCAAAAGTATAAACTAATAACATATCACAAATTACTTAGACAGTGTACGATGCACAATTTTATCATAAAATATCGGATTATAGATGCAGTGAAGCTGAAGTTCATAAATCTAGAAGTCCTCTCTCGTAGTGTCTGTTTTGAAGGCAAGGCACTTGCTTAGTAAAGCCTGTAGTTTGACTTTACAGTGACACATAACTTCCTATCACCTGCGTATAGTGATATAGTAGGAGTTGACTTTGGTATGCAGTTTATATTGTTTTAAGTACCAAATAAATATAAACTTTGTTCTCTTCTCTTTGTTACAATAATTACTATTTTCAAGTTAAATNATTGTTTTAAGTACCAAATAAATATAAACTTTGTTCTCTTCTCTTTGTTACAATAATTACTATTTTCAAGTTAAATGTCGCAGCATACACACACCACTTTATTGAGTGATAATATGATAAATGGTTTTCATTACCAGTAAAATAAATGACTTATGAACTACAGTAATAATATTTCAAAGTCTCGTTAAACTGATAAAACTCTCAGCCATTACGCAATTAATAGAAACCTGAAAAATTCGCGAGTTCAATGACCTGCANTTGTTTTAAGTACCAAATAAATATAAACTTTGTTCTCTTCTCTTTGTTACAATAATTACTATTTTCAAGTTAAATATCGCAGCATACACACAACACTTCATTGAGTGATAATATGATAAATGGTTTTCATTACCAGTAAAATAAATGACTTATGAACCACAGTAATAATATTTCAAAGTGTCGTTAAACTGATAAAACTCTCAGCCATTACGCAATTAATAGAAACCTGAAAAATTCGCGAGTTCAATGACCTGCAAGCTAGACTCTACAGTCTTACGTACAAATTTGTCAATATCAACTGCACATTGGTTGTCTGCTGCCACAGTGGAAGGCTACTATTGGGCCAGCGTTCTCCAGGAGGTGTCAAGCACCGTGTGGACCAATGTCTAAAGTTATATAAACACATGTGTTTTGAATTCTATCTTGTCCCAAAATGAATCCGCGAATTCTTCAGGTCTCTAGCAATTAATATTTAAGAGAATAATAATCGTATGTGTAATATTTGTGAATGAACAGTATTGGGCATATATCTTAGTTTAACTTCATTTAAGAAAGTACGAACTGCGTAAATAAAATAAAAGGGATTTTTTTTCCCCAAGAACCACTATTTAAACCCTGCTTAAAATAAATACAGTATGCTCTATACGTGTCCCTAATTCCGGAAACGGAAACACTACGTAATGGTACACATAATCTAACTACTGTGTCGTAAGTGCTAGGAGCCATCAACCAGTAAAAAAATTTTCTTGTAATGTGTCGTGGATTTGAAGTAATTTTTTTATGGATTGAATAGCTATCTACACATGGAATAAATGAAATAAATTACTGTTTGGATAGTCAGAACTCTTGACAGTCTTAGTGCTAAATTAAATCCGATGGACGAGAGAACCCTTTTTGTTCTGTCCACCAAATAAATAATTAATTCGAATGAATTCTCCTGTTTAGCGGTCAAAATCTGCGTTGAAACAATTTATCTTCTTCAAATGACTCGTTTTTGATAGTTGGCACTTCATTTTTTTTTTTTTTAAGGCAACGCGAATATTTCACCCTCGGTTTTACTTGGTCACAAAATGTTTAACGAGAGTTTCAGTTTACTTAAGGTACACGTGTTCGATTCGCGGGGAAATATTGCACACATGTCGGCAGTGTTGAGAAATCAGTCTGGAGTCTGCGCTTTGATGCTACTTCTGTCTTTCACGTCGCCTGGGTGGCGTTGCGCCAGACGGAGACCAAACCTGAAAAAAAAACATCATTAACACGAGGTTTAATGTTTCTGGCTTTTTGCCGGCGAGATTATAATGAATACAAGAACCAATCACTCTCTAAGAAACTGCATATATCACATCTGTGGCACAACGCTTTACACAATAAATTTTTTTATATTCCTGCCATGGGAAATTATATAGCCATACTTAGATAACTACTTTTTTTTTAGTTCAGCTCTGTCAAGATTTAAATAAGTTTTTTTTTTATTAAATGAAGTAGAGTGGTTCGTTCCTTGTTAAATTTATTAGGTTATTTATCAAAATTAAAAAAAAAAAAAAAAATGACGTAATGCTGACCGAGTATTTGCGAGGCTGTCACCAGTTGAAAGGAATTTTGGACATCCGAGAAAGAGGCAATCCTGAAAAACCTTCCCGCGTGTATTTATTTTTTGATCATTCTCTGCTCGGGTCAGTTACTCGAGAATGATTTCCTTCGCAGCATTTCGAGTACCTCTACCTCAATGGGGCAGTTTATTAGCACGCTTACTTTGGTTTCGAGTCCCAGGTAAGGCATGGGCGTCGATATGCGTTTGTTTTATCCATCAAGTATTATTCCCTTGGTATGTGCAAGTCGACCGTGTACTTAGTCTACTTCTGTCAAAAAGGATTCATCATATAATATAAAAAAAAGACATGAAAGTTGGTACCCCTGTCACTCAAGAGTTGAGGAGGCCGGATTGATGATGGGCTGTGGCCAGTCCTCTGCAGGACTCAAAATCTTTCGAGCACCCAGTTTCGGCCTTCTGATGGTTCGGAGCCCGCTGTAATAAGGAAATCCCTTTGTCTGAATTTTGTGCTAATAATTTTATGCTGTGAAACCATATTTTCTCCCTGAGTTCTGCCACGTTCACTGCAATTATTACATTGCCAATTACGCCTGTAAATATTACCAAAATGTGTTTCTGGATTGCTCTTTCTTTTTTATAAATTGCTTTCAAATGCGTGTTTTGGAAAAGTCGTAAGTATTTTTCTTTTGCGTTATATACTGTACACTCTTGGGATACCTGCACGAATAACTAATATTGTTAAAATTCAAACTTGATTAACTAGACTGATCCCTCTGTGCTGCGGGTTGAAAATTTTAGATTATTTTATCGTTTTATTTTGGTGCATTTTTTCTTTTTTGTGTAGAGTTCATGAACTTTTGCTCGTAATTAAAAACTTGTACACCTTACTGATTGTTTAATAAACCTTTGTATTACTCTATATTTTTTTTATTTGTAAAGGAATTCTTTGTAAATTATTTGTCATGGATATTTTCGTAGCACTAAAAATACGTAAAGTGTAAATTTCCGAAAAAATTAGTATGGAATGTGTGAAACCAATAATACATATCAACAAGCAAGTGTTATAGTCTTCAAGTTTATTATAAACATTGTGATACATAAATAATATTCTTTGTTTACTAAGATATGCAATAAATATATAACATATAAATATATAAAATACATATAAATATATATAATACATAAATATGCAATAATTCAACTGTAGAGTACTAGTATTCAAAGAATTGTTTGTAATAAGTACAGAAAATGTTTACTCTGTGCCTGCACACTCGACAAAGTAAAGTGAGGAATGTTTAAACGCTTTTTGCATGTTACATTCCTGCACTCTCGATCTCATACGGACTGTGAAGCTGGCAGTTAGGATGTTGTATTTTCCTTTGTAAATAGCGAATTTTCTCGGGATAAATGACGATTTTAAAGTTTCTGGATCTCACATCCCGTATTATCCCTGCAGCTATCTTTACCTTAAAAATGTACTTAGTTGTCAAAATTTTATATTAATCGCGTGAATTATGACGGCAGCTGTCGTATTTATGTTTTGTTTTATTTCTTGAGTGTGCACAATTTAATCTCATAAGTTCGTTGAACATGCAAAATCACACCTCATAATTTTTTTAAACATGTAACCAGAAAATTTTGTCAAAAAATTGTTCTACGAAAAGTAACTGCTCTTAGTATTGCACCTTACTCGACCTGAACATCAACGGAAGTGTCAATGCATTAATTTTGTTGCATTAAATCTTATGATATTTTATACAGAGCTTACAGGCTGTGAGGTTTCATAAGATAATAAACGAGCTAGGTTAAGGAACTTTGACAGTAGTACATGGTAAGTTGTGGTGGTTTTTATTGCACTATTTTGTTTAGAACAAAAATTAGGAACCTCGCGATGAAGGATTAATTGGCTCCGTCTGTCGGGCTCCAACTTTGGTAAAAAAAAAAAAAAAAAAAAAAAAAAAAAAATAGCATTCAAAGGAGGAAAGTCTTGGAATTCGCTGGACTGACCTGTTGATCCTGTGTCTCGTCCAACCACCAATCCAAGGCCAGCCATGACCAGGTGTAAGAAGAGCCTGAGCAAGAAGCCCATTGGTGATCTTCAGCGGCACAAAAGGAAAATACACTGCGTATCAGAAGATACTTACAGACGTACGTCTCCAATGCCGTTTAACTTAACTGTTACAGAATTGTTACGCAACGTTAGTTATTATTTTGCTATTACGACAAGTATTATTCTGTACATTGAAAATAGAGAATTTAATATGTTTTTTTTTAACACCAAGACACCAGGTTATACAAGTTTTTATTAACACGGTGTGAGAGCCCTCGTCCTTTCAATAGGTTATCTATCGTGCCTGTTTTATTATGAAGTAGTTATGAGGTTAGATGTATAGGCAGGAAGAGAGTCATCATAGTCCGTTCCATAATTTCGAAATGAAGTGTGAGATGGGCAATGTTAGTAAACAACGTGCTCAAAAAAAATTATCGTATCACACTGCTATCTCATATAAAAACTATTAGTTTAAATGTTCTCTCCATATATATATATGTTATTATATATATATGTTATTATATATATAATAACATTTGTGTTGCTGGTTGTATTCAACAGTCGGTGTGGAATCCTGCGGACACTTGTGTAGCCTACTGAGCAATTTTTTTTTCTGGCGAGCCTCCAAATCCCGTCACGCCATCGTGAGCCCCTGCACAGTTCTGCGAGCCCTCCGGCATGCAGATTGGAGAATGGGATGCGTCTCAGGGAAAGCCCTATACACCTTAGGTCAGGTATAATTATCAAAAGTGGGCGCATGCATCGCAGCGTTGTCTGGTGCCATGGCCGCAATTGCAGTCGTGGACACGCCCTTAAAAGAGGAAGGGTCTAGATGGAAGGGCACGGCAAACCAGCGCAGAGCGGGGAGGGCACTAGGGAAATCTGTGCGGCAGTCGTGGAGGAGAAAATATAATTCCTTTGTTGGCTCAAGGGCGGGATAAAGTAAGGTTTTCGTTAGTTGGCGAAGATAGACTTCGTGAGGTTGACGAGTGATGATATGAAATGTGTCGAGCCACTGCTGCTGGATAACTTACTGAGCGACGAAATGCGACAGTTTGTCGCACTTCGACCGGACACTGAGTAGCCACGCTGGTTAGAGCGCCAGCTTGCCACGACATCAAGCCGGCTTCGGATCTCTGTCGATCCGAATCCGAACGTCGTTTCGGCCGTGGAAAACGTGGATTTCGTCCACGGATACCGAGTTTTCTTCTGATCCCCCCGACCTCTCCTCCCACCCCTTGCCATTTTCTCTCCTCATCCTATTCCGTGGTAGAGTAGACAGAGCGTCAATTGGATTGAGTTGGTTCGGCCTCCTGCTGTAGTGAAGGATTTCCAGCGATTGCGTAGATGAAGGTAATTTGTCAGTAATTAGTATGTTAGTCGCCTTGATGATTGTTGCCATGTCATTAACAGACGACGGTATTAATATGCATTAGCATCCCGTCAAGGCTCCATACTTGTATCATTTCCTACCATTCCCTAAAAGAGTATACAATTTAAAAAACGAAAAATTTACGAGCCAATAAAATTTCTGTATTGAAATCAATGAAATTTTGATTATTATTTCAGGTACTTATTTGACCTATATATCAGTAATGCCTTTTCATTTTCATTGCAGTCACTTTTCTTTTCGCCACAGTAACAAGTACGGACTTACCAGTGACCTCTATTCATTTTCAAACAGTTACACTGTTTTGAGGCAATGGCCCCTAGTGCATTTCACTGATGTATCAGTGATTTCTATTAATTCAGTGAATTACACAAGTATTTGCCTTTATTTCTGACTAATTCACAATGAGTTACACTTCGAAGCACAGATTACCGTCGGTAGCCTAAAAATAACTGAATGTTCAGAGCGAGTATTTCACTGCCTGAATTCACTGATTCAACCGTTCAGAGCATATCACATTCCGGCAGAGTGGGTTCATAAATCTTGGCATATAACACATCACGTGCTTGTTTTCCGCAAGTCCCTACTACCTCTAAGTTAGTATTTGTGAGCATTTCAAGGCTCCAAAGAGGGAGACGATAAAATTTTCAATATATATCTTTATTGTCCCATTAAGAGTTAAAACCATCAACCATCGACCGCACCTCTGGAGACCACAGCCAAGACAGCAGATGATCCAAGGACGAAATATAATAACAATGTTCACATGGATTATATTATATTAATTCCATTTTAATGATAAAGATAGAGCAACCATGGATTTATCAGTTTCCTGACATAACCATTAGATCACGTGTAATTTTTGGCTTTTTCGAGGTACAGCAAATCGCCTAATGTTTTCAAGAGTGGGTAGTTTTTTTTTTGTCTTCCAGCTTTCAATCAGCAGGAAAATATAAATAATTACTTCACTTAACTTATATTATCAATAAATTTTCACTGAAAAAATAACACACTTTGGGGTGGTCATGAAGTGTTTGGTGGCATTCATCCTGCAAAACTATTTTGTGGTGAACACAAAATTTTTATTTGTCCCCACTAAATGTTTGTGGCAACTAAAAATTGATTTTGTAGCTGCTACAAAAACACACATGTATTGTTAATACCATGAAAACACTCTTTGGCCTCCACAAAATAATTTTTTATCAATGCTTCAGCCCTCTTCTTCCCCTCTTTGGTTTAAGTCACATGATAGCTAAGTCACATGTCAGTTTTTATTTATATTATAAGCTGTTCACGATACAGTGAGCACTTTTTAAATCAACGTTTGAAAAATTTCACTGCCTCTACCTGCATATATTTTAACGGGCCCGCTGAGTGGCACACGCCCAGTAAAGTTGGTAACGACGTGCGGAATGTAGATCCATGTCTTAACGCTGAATTAATTCTGCTAGGTAGACATTTCTGAACACTGAAATGATTTATTTTGCTTCCTGTAATTTAATATATATTTAAGTCAAAAATCAGCCAATTTGTGAAAAATTTGCTTTTCTAATAATTTGACAGTTTAACTTGACCGACGCATGAATTAAGAGAGCAGGCCCACGCAATGTTAATTTAACAACGGCGGAAGAATACCCAATGTGCATTCCAGTAGATCTTAAGCAGAGCTTTCAAAAGTGCTCAGTTTACAGTGAATAGCCTTAACCCTTGTGTGATATTTATTGTAAAGGAAAAAAATATATCTGATTTTGCGCATTGGTCTTGAATACCCAGTGTGGCCTCAGAGTCACATAACAATTTTAAAAAAAAATTACCTTACATTTGCTAATACATTCAGTCTTAAACCACATGTGTATATGTTCTATTTTTTTTAATAGAAATTAATTTTGGCTGTAGATGTTTAGCTCCAAAAACAGTCAAGCGTTAACGGTTGGCAATGCTCTATATCCCTACAAAGCCAAATGTATTCAATTACATTAAAATCGAAATAATGTCAGAACCTCGGAAACCAAAGATAGAGCCCATACTTTTAATTTCCTAAAGGTTAACAGTATGACTATATTTAAGCTTACTTCCAAGCTAACGTAAGGGACCACCTTTACCTCAACAGTCGAGAGGCAACTGTTGAAAATCTGGGGCGTAGCGGGGAACTGAACCCGCAGCAACTGGCCACTGCGCAGGACAACTGCGCATGGAGGCCACAGATATTAGTTTTAAAGTAAGTTACAAACAAACTCATTAAAAGCCCAGCACATCAGCGATCATTATATCAACTAATTAAAATTAACCTTCCTACAACTGGCCAAGGAAGCAACTACGAATTTTTAAGGCACGTAAGCAAACGTACAAGGGCGATATTAGCACGCGATTAAAATACCTATACGTCTTTATTTTTAAGGCACTGGCAGTCGTACTGTTTTTCCTTCTTGTGACTTGGACCTTACAATGGTTATACTGATAAATTTCAAGGAGTTTTTTTATTCACTGCAGCCTTAAGTACAATTTAAACTTTTACTGAATACATTTCAAAATAATACTTCCGATAAGATAGACCTTTTGCAAAACCATGTTTCATAAGGGTCATATAATGTCTCATTTTTCACTAAAAAAAAATTATAGTTGCTATTTTCATCCTTTTCAGCGTATTTTACAAAAGGCCACTACTTTCAGAAACTAATTATAACTGCGGTGAAGGGCACTTAGCTTCATGTCCCTTGGTTGCACATCCCAGGACGGAAATCTTGCACATAGGAGCGATCGAACTTTCGAATCGCGTGTCACTATCGCCCTTACTTGCGTACCTATACGAAAGAAACTAGTTCTGGGTGAGCGACACAGTTAAATCATTTAAAAGAGAACGTCTCACCACTACTATGCCGCGCAAACTATAAAAAGTAAAAAAAAAAAAATTCGCATAATATACGTTATATTGCTCTGCATATTGATTAGGGTAAGCGACGGACGTAACCATTCCATGTATTCGTAATTGGTAGACTCTATGTAGAACTGAGAGGATCATAAAGAACTATACCAAAAGGACAAGTGCAAAATAAAGTAATGTACATTTACCTGCTAGCTACAGTAATCTTAAGGCTATGTTTGTAACCTTGAGTTGTCTTCTGCTTGAATCCTTCAGAAATCACAAGTTAATCTGTATTCAGAATTTATAAATGTACTGGTCCTAAATTCTATAAAATTATTAAGTGCTGATCAAGTCTCCTCACGTCTCTAATTGATTTCAAAAATATTAATTTTTTATTTATACGGGCAGGGTTAGTTGTAACCTAGTGGTCAGTAGCTATTAAGAGATAAAAAAAATGGTTTTTATGATGTAAAGCTTTACTCCGAAGTCGTTTGATAACGATATCATTTATTTTCCTGTTATTGTATGTTTGTGGTTTAATCTCGTCACGTTACAAAACCACGGCCATTCTTAGCAATGATGACTGTGCAATCTTGAAAGTACATTCGGGGAGAGTTGTGCGTGCAGGACTGTTACAAACCACATGACTTAAGGCTCCCGACTACCTGGTGCCTGAACTGGGTTGCAGAGTGTTTGAAATACACGTTTTCCCCTCGAAACTATTATAAGTGAGTCCAACGTGCTGTTCTACGAAAAGAACACACACTTCAGACAAGGGCTGTTGAGTAATTTCAAAATGTCACGCTCATTAGAAACACCATTTCAGAGTACTCCAAGAAGGCTAAAAAGGGCGCTGTATCTCAAAATACACGCATCATATACATACAAAACTACTCAAGGGCCCTGCATTGAACCTTCCCCCATACTTCCCACCAATAAAATAACAGAGTCACCGCTGAAAGTCCCATAGGTACACGCAGTGCGACGAGAACACTGCGCTCAAGTTAAGAGCCTTGCGCTTAGCGGCGATGGCGCACTTTGTGAGCGTGGGAGTGTCGTTCTTATCGCTCCCACGCTCCTCAACCTCAAACGAGTAAAAACGTCTTCAGGCAGGTGGGAGCCTTAACTGCTGGCGAGTGCGAAGGTTGAAGAGATACGCAGTTTAAACGCACGACGGTGATGCCAAGCGTAGTTGGCGATATGCATTTAATTTTGTGATTTAATCGCTAGAGTGGTGGATACGTCTTCAGCGTATTTCCTTTTATAGAACTAACTCGTTTATAAAAGAAGGCGAAGAATTGGGGTGGCACATTAAAATTCGCAAATATTCTTCTTGAATAAGGATAAAAAGCAACATGGGTGCAAAACACATCCAGTATAGCAGTTATATAGATCCCCAGAAGGTTAGAAAACACACAAACCTGCAGTTGGACGTGTAACAAAAAAAAATTCTGTGAGTTGTGAAGCTGAACCAACTCCGGCCGCCTCGCCATGCAAGCGCAATTTCTGAGTTCTCTCGCTCACAGAATATTCGTAACTAAAGTGAGTCTAGCTTCAGGCTGCATAGCATCATTGCGAGGTAAACGGTGTGTTAGCTGACATCAGATTATTTTCTTTACTGCACTTTAAAATATCTTCGCTCCAGACACTAAGGGAGATGAGACGAGATCCGAGATTCTCTCGGTTCGTAATGTGATTTGTAACACGCCTGGAATCTTTTACGCGTCCCTGCCGTCTGTTTAACGACATGGACAGTAAATATTTTCAACATTTCATGAAATCATTCTACGTCCTTAAACTGCGGTAGCTAATACATCGTAACGTCGAGAAACACACTCGCATGAATTTCTCGCACCGTACAACCGACAACAAATATTACTTGCAGTTCTGTAAGGGGCCAGCCTTACAGGTGCATGAAGCATCGGGTGGGATTTATTTACGAGACCGGGACGTTGCATTATGACCCACCAACACAAATCTATCGAATATGCCGTCGTTGCGAAATATTGCATGCTGTGGGAATCGATGTGTTGTCAGGATAATTTTGTGCCGTTTTGTTAAAATAAATATTATTGAGCAAGCGAACTACGTGAAATGATAGCAGCCTCGAAGCCTTGATGGTCCTGCAGCTAGCACGCCGGTTTCACGCCAGACAATACGGTTCCGGTGGCCCCGAAATGGATATTATTGCATGCGGGAAACTTTGCGAATGTTACGAAATATGTCGGTGGAATCTACAAGGAAACTACCCTCCTCCATCCCCAGAAAAATAATTAATTTGCATGTTTATCTCGCAGCCTCATTTGATATTACGCCTTTCAAGAACCACATTCATCTACGGGGCTCACTAAAAGTGTCGTTATTTCGCACGGGTCCTGCCTCAAGCTGGGCCACTCAAAAGGGATTTAGTTTTGTCACAAGGAATTACCACGAGAAAAATTCAATAGTCTTAGAACATTTAGCGAAGACTAAATTTAATATTGTTTCTTTTGAAATACGTCATACATAATTACAAACACATTTTTGTCCCTACGTCAAAACTGGGAAGTGAGAAGTGATTTTGCGTAGGGTGAGAAATGGAAATAACAGCGATAATTGAAGTATAATGTATGCAGTAGGCCTGTATTATTCAACGAATACACGAGAAAAAACTGTTACTGCAGGCCTTGTCCAATATTTTGTATTTTGTTATAACAAAGTTTATTTGTTATTTATAAAAAAAGGGTTTTTCCTTTAATCAGTAAGTAAAAATAAAAAAATGAAAAAATGGCGAGGTGTATAGTTACAAATGTTTCCATAAATTGCCTATTAACAGCAGGTGCAATGATGCACTGCAGTTGGGAATAACCCAGAAGGCTACAGCGGGGGTTCAGCAGTGCCTATCACACGTGGGAGAAACTTACGGTAGCGACAGGAGCGGTCTGCCCCCGGGGGCGGTCCTCTTGCAGCCGCCGCTCTCGCGCCGCGTGTACCCCGGCCGGCAGCGCCGCCTCCCGGAGGCGGCGGCCTTGACCACGGTCGCCGCCTTCACCGCCTTCACCGCCGCCACCGTGCTGCTACTGGCGGG
>NQII01004042.1:171241-193031 GCA_002778355.1 Clitarchus hookeri
CGCAGGGCTCGGCCGTCGAGGTGGTGTTGGTGGCGGCGGGGGCGGCCGGCAGTTCCGACGAGGGCTTGTACGGCGCCTCGACGGGGTCGTGGTACTCGTAGCTGTACTCGTCGTAGCTCTGCGGGCAAACAACACGCCGTCAGCTCTACTCGCTGCCTCATGTAGTCTATAGTCCATTCCCGGTTACTTCCAACTTTTCTGAAACCCTGCTGAAGTTCTACTTCCAGGATATTCCTCCGCCTCGTGCGAACAAAATTTAACCGAGTTCAAAAAAATTACTCCAAAGCGGCAACGCACCACATTTTGTGCGCTCTCTGTTCAATAATATTTTACATGAGAACTATTTCTCACGACGCATTGCAAGCACACATATTTTTTCGACGCTGTAATTAATATTAACTATAAATGAAACAAGATTATTTATAGATAAAGTATAAATAATATTTATCAAAACCAAAAATAAGGTACGTTAACGTTAACACATATATAAAACGCTTGTATGATACATAAAATAATTAATAAATAACCAAACCCGTCATATATGGTGCGATTTTTCAAAGGATTGATTCAAATGGTTTGAAGAAACCGCAAATATACTATATTCGCTGTTGCTCCGACACTTTTTTAAATCAGACCTTTGAAAAAAACAGCATGTATAACATGTATGGCTGTTTCCTAAATATGCCATTTATCACAAGAGTTTTATACTTCTTCTAACATAAAATATCTTACATTTTATTAAATTAAACTTTTACCTATATTTGTCTATAAATTATAATATTTTACACTTATAATTATTATAAATAAAAACATGGATAGAATACGTGGGTTGGCAATACCTTGTAAGAAATAGTTCTCATGTAAAATATGATTAAACAAAGTGCGCACGAATACGGTGCACTGTCCGTTTGGGGTAATTCTATAGACTTGGTTAAACTTTGTTTGCATGAGGCGGAGGAACATACTGGAAGTATAACTTAAGCAGGTTTTCAGAAAAGTTGAAAGTAGCCGCGAATAGGCTATACCCTCCGTGCGTCCACCTTCAAGGACAAATAAAACCAATTTCAGAGGCAAGAAAACACTGGCATGTGGGCTGTGCGCCCGAAATTTCGCGAACAGTTATGCGAAGAAATATTTTTCATGCTGGATTTCATACAAAACACGTTAATATTAGGGCATAAGTATAGTGTTATGTTTTGTTCACGTTGACTTGAGAATGTTTGTAAACCTGCTTCTTTGTTACATCCCGTGTGTGTGCTCCTAATAAATGCGGGTCGATCAAATTAAACTATTAAATTGAAATCGTTATATGACACTGTCTCAATTGTTCTTACTGTAATTTATATTTAAAAAAAATAATAAACCAATTTTTGAGGCTGTTGGTTACAAAACACTTCTACAAATTCGCTGGCAAATTTTCTGTATATATGTCTTTCAGTAAGGAAATAAATATATTTAGTATCAAAAACATTGCTTTAAACGATATTTTGTTTTCAAAAGTGTTAAATTAATAGTGAATTTGATACAATGTTTTCATATATGTACTTATCCGTTGATGATTTTTCATTGCAAAATGAAAAAGAAACAATTCCGCGCTAGTAATTTCAGCCAAATACCAAGTCCATAATATAGGGCCACTAGTGGCATAAATATAAATATACAGTAAATAAATATAAAGTTTACAGCTTCCACCTAACTGGCTTGTTTAAAAAATCTTCGGAACTTTTTAAATAAACTACTGGGTGTATTAGCAGTATCTATGTTAATGCTGAAAAATTGGCTGTGTGTTGTCTCAGATGATGAAAACTAGAGTTTTGTACTGCTAGAATCAGCATATTGATTTTCGTAATGGGGCAGAACCTCACACATGTCACAAATATAAGGGTAGTGAAATGGTGCAAAATAAAACATCGCATATGTGTAAAAGCATTTAAAAATTTTAGTAATTAGCTTCTTGGAATGCATACACACAAGAAATTTTATACTGGCACCGACGAATTTTATTCACGAGAAGAATACACGCTTCACACTAGCCTGAAATATAAATTTGAAGGCACTTAGCACACTTGTAAACATTATTTTCAAGTTCATCAACGCAGGCAAAAACGTCTCTTTTTCAGACTGCAATACCCGATAATATAAATGTACTGCAGGTCTACGAAACTTGTCTAAGAGACTGCATAGAACTTTACAACAGAATTTTCACCAATATTGGTTTGGATTGGTTAAAATTTTTGTTGATATTACAGGAATGCCACAAAAATTTTTTATTGAAGTGCAACCCTTAAATCACATATAATTACAGAACTTAAAGGCCCTGCCCACTAGGCCGGCAGCTGCGAACTTCAAATGGGGAACCAATGTTAAACGAAATTCCTTCTCATTGCGTCAATTTTAAAGATAACTATTTCAAATAAAAAGTATTCTACGTGAAATTCCCTAAGGAATGTTACTATGTTAAGACATATATGGCCAATTTTTTTGTTAAATTGTTTTATGTAATATTGATATTTACATACAAACAATAATTTTATATGGCAATATTTTCTGAGAAAGTCACATCAAAATGTTTTTTGTTTGAAAAAGTTATCTTTAGAACTGAAGCAATGAGGCGGGATTTTTTTTTTACATTTATTCCCCATTTGAAGTTTGCGCCTGCCGGCTTGGTAGGCAGTCTGTTAATTTTAGCTTTATTAAGTTTATCGTAAAACTTTAAATGAATTTACGAATTAATCACATTATTAATTTCCAAGAAATATTTAATGGTATATTCGTGACATAAAAAATCAATGATATGGAGCTCTAGCCAAATATTTTATCAAGTGAAATTTTGAAATACGTTTTTCACATGAAATAAAATTAAAATTGTCATAATTCCGTTTATTTTAGTTTTGTATATTAATTTTACATTTTTTCTTCTATTAAAACGCTATTTGACAACGTTTTACAAAAATGTATGCCACGAACATAAAAAAATTATTTTCAGTTCTTGAACAGCTATATAGATCCTGTAGCTACACGCATCAAGACAGCATGATTTCACGCCAGTTCATTGTCTTGTACGTAGAGAAAACCAAGCATTAGATTAGCGTGTGAATGTCGCCCTTATATCCCCATTGCTTTGGTTGCTAAAATGCGTAAAATATAGCTCTATGTTGGCGGGTGCCCCGCGGTCATGATTGTGACGTCTACTTTCATTTATTAATACAATGTCAGATTTAAAATGTTTGATTTGTTTAAGTTTTCGGGAAACTAATCACAGAGTTTAATGTACGTTATTCTGAAGTGAAATTGATCAGATTTCAGCCGGCATGTTGTCCCATTGGTCCCATTAATCTACTTTGCATGTGTGACAAAAATAACGACAGTCAAATATTACCAATTTCAGATACTGTCTTATTTCTTACGTACGTTCAAAACTGATACAATTTTATGGCACAAACGGATTAACTTAAAATCGCGTCAACTCTACCGTCTTTTAAGAGCGCAGTTTTGTTACTATAAAATAAAAAAATAGCATATTACTGCTCTTCTTAACCTTAATTCAAAGTTTAATAAACAGCTTGCATACGTTCCGACTGTAACTACTTCAAAAAGGAAAAATTAAAATTCTTGCAGCAAAATAATGCTTAGTTTTTTAAGAAATTTGAAAGTATACGATGTCGGTAATCTTAACCAAGGTTCTTAGGTAGGTAAAACCTCTTGGATTATAACTCAACTGACTTTAGACTTTAATCGTTGTACACTATTAAGTAAAAGTTTACTAAATTATTTAAAGTATAGCTTAACGACTGATTTAAAAAAAAAATCACAGGTAATTTTGTTGCCTCGAGATACTGATCTCCATAACTGGTTTAATTTCACAGCCTTCGTATTGGAGTGTAGCCAAATAAACTTGGAATTTAAATTTTAGAACGAAACATTTTCTCGAGTATTCTCAGCCTGCCGTCCGTTGTAAGACGCCATATATCATCCTCATCATAACAAAAATGTTCTGTGGTTTCCTGCGCATGAGTTATGAAGCGGTATGCAGCAGGTAAAATACGAAAATAGTTGCTATATGAACCAGTAACAATACTGAGAACCATCAGTTGCCGGAGAATTTGTGAACTTCATTTCTATACTTTTTCCCCCACTCTTATTTTAGGACACTCGATTTAATTTCTTGCATATATGTTACACAATGTGATGGGATCCACGCAGTATGGTTTTAACGAAAAATGGATTACTATTATGATTACTCGACGGACGGTTTGGCACTTTTTGCGTACTGTTTACGATTGTGTCTCTTCCGCATTGCAAAGGGCATTGCAGTTGGTCATATTGCTGTTTTTTTTTTATTATGTCAGTAACTTTCTTAGGGTTTCGCTAGTGTTAGGTTGTAACGCTGACTTTAAATAGTGGGTGAATGCGCCTCCGCCCTTTATGGTGAGTTGGCGGTCCAGTAAGGAGAAACCTGGCTTCTCGCCGTTGAGGTACAGATTTGATACGAAAGGTGCAATCTATTCGCGGTTTCTTCACACTTTTTGAATCAAAACTTTGAAAAATCTCCCCGTTTATGACGTTTCTGGTTGTTTCCTAAATACGTCATGCATCACAAGCGTTTTATACTAGTGTTAACATAAAAGTATCTTATTTTTTGTTATATTGAACTTTTAATTATATTATCTTTGTAAATTATAATATTTCATTTATAATTAACAGGAATGAACACGTGGAGAAAATAGGTGTGTTCGTAATGCCGAGTAAGAAAGAGTTCTTATTCAAAATGTTATTATACTGAATGCCCTCAAATACGGCGCGTTGTCCATTTGCTGGAATTTTCTTGACTTGGTTAAGCTTTCTTTGCATGTGGCGGAGGAATATCTTGAAGGCAGAACTTTAGCAGGGCTTCATAAATGTTGGAAGTAACCGTGAGTGGACTATATGTACACCCCGATGTATTTATCTCGCATGAGGGATATACGTCTGTTGCTGATAATTAGTGTGATTACTCGGAGTGTTTTTATTTCTCCCATCGATATAGTCCAGCGCACCTTGATTGTGGACATCGTCCATCTGTTGCTTTATACCGCCGGTCGAAGGTTGACGACGGACATCTAAGGCCCATCCTCCCAAACCCGTCGTTTCGGGGTTAACAACCCTTGCCACAGAAATTATTGTTACACCGCAGAATATGTTAAAATACAATAGCAAAACTATAATAAAGGTAAAGATTTAAGCTTACGTCTGGAGAGTTCCTACAGTTAATAAAGAAGTACTTAAATGTCACATAAACTCATGAAGTGCTTATGAATTAATAATAAAAATGGGACTTAACACGGTCATCTTTCTCGAGTTTGAGCGGAATGTATGCTTATGTATTTGTCTCGTGGTTACATCCCACGCTTGATAAAAGTTCATCGGCGAATGAAAAATACTGAAAGCTTTCGACATTTTTTATAGCGTCCGCTCTACCACAAGGCAAACCAGAATGTATCTTCCACAACTACAAACTGATTTTAATTTGCACTTCAGATATTTTATTTCCAATAAATACTGTTATAAAAACACCTTCTTTATCAATTTAAATTCTCAACAAAAAATGTTGCTCAGGTAACGTAAAACAAAAGAACAGTTAGTGAGTGAGTGAGCGAGTGAGTGTGTGAAGAGATTGAGGCCGCTATTAACAGCGAGGTCTTGAGAGCCGGCGAGGGTCATTGAAATGAGTATGGAGCAGCGCCGGAATGAAGGAGCGGGGGAAACTAGAGATCCTGAGAGAAAACCCGCCGACCAGCGGCATCGTCCGGCATGATTCACACATGCGAAAATCCGGTAGCGACCCGGCAACANTGTATCTTCCACAACTACAAACTGATTTTAATTTGCACTTCAGATATTTTATTTCCAATAAATACTGTTATAAAACACCTTCTTTATCCATTTAAATTCTCAACAAAAAATGTTGCTCAGGTAACGTAAAACAAAAGAGCAGTTAGTGAGTGAGTGAGCGAGTGAGTGTGTGAAGAGATTGAGGCCGCTATTAACAGCGAGGTCTTGAGAGCCGGCGAGGGTCATTGAAATGAGTATGGATCAGCGCCGGAATGAAGGAGCGGGGGAAACTAGAGATCCCGAGAGAAAACCCGCCGACCAGCGGCATCGTCCGGCATGATTCACACATGCGAAAATCCGGTAGCGACCCGGCAACAGAACAACAGACACTTCAATTGAAAAGAAATTGGAATCTCTCCAAAAATTATGAATTACCTTTTATTTACGAGGCCGCCTTGCTGGTGCAGTCATCGTGTAACACGACCACTCGCAAGGTCGCCATTTTGATTCACCGACCTCGGAGTTCACTGAACTTGAACTCTTGCCACATTATTCCCTGCAGTCATCTGAGATTTACAGCTTGCAATTAAAAATAATCCTGTAATCGTTAGGGAGTTTTATATATGGTAGCGGGTGACTCCACGGGGGGCAAACGAGATCGTTACCTTTTTACGGACTGACAATACAATACCCACCAAACCTGTGTCAAGTAAAAAAAATTAATGCTCAGAAACTGGTTTGCGAAATTCCATGTTCGCGATACGTTAAAAAAAAATCCAAACTTGCTGTATGGTTATCTTGAACTTGCCTAACCAGTATTTTTTATACAAGTAAAAGTTATCCAGGAATAAACTCATTCGAGCGGAAAATCAGGACTCGGTTTTGTTCATGTAAATGAAATCTGCCCTGCCGCATAAAAAATTTACGTCATAAAGACGCACAGCTTTTAACTCGCGGCAGCAGAATTTAAATTAAATGATAACATCAGTCTCGAGCCATTTTAATTTTCAATAAGAATTACTTCTCACCCACGGCCTTGAATATGTCCTACTACTCATTTAAACTCTGGCAACTGTGCAAGAACTCAGTACTGTTAAGCAAAAATTTTCCAAATTAAAAATTTTTGGGCGTAAAACATTTTATGTTTTCATTCTGTTCTTACGGTTTTTGCTGTTTAAATATTTAAATTCAGGATGCATTCAACACACAACAAGTTGGTTACTTTTTAATTGATTAGTGCTTTTTGATATTTCCTCTTTATGCGTTGAAGTTAATCAAGGGATGGTTTACATGCAAAATTGTATCTACTTGCGTCTAAAAAGATACGGATTACGTCGATTCCACACAGGTTACGTCACGATATTCTTGTATCCTTGGATATGGAAGTCGTATGTTACATGGTTCCATCAAAGTTATACATAGTGTCCTGAAAGGGAACAATGTGCTATAAAGCTATGCAAATGCAAACTCAAATTTTTAGTATGTTTCTGCTTATAATTCTATCTTATTTTCAATTTTATTATTTTCATTGTTTATTACGGAGATTATTAACACATTCAACACAATGCCCTTTACCTTACAGACAATCATTTATCNAGAATTTAAATTAAATGATAACATCAGTCTCGAGCCATTTTAATTTTCAATAAGAATTACTTCTCACCCACGGCCCTGAATATGTCCTACTACTCATTTAAACTCTGGCAACTGTGCAAGAACTCAGTACTGTTAAGCAAAAATTTTCCAAATTAAAAATTTTTGGGCGTAAAACATTTTATGTTTTCATTCCGTTCTTACGGTTTTTGCTGTTTAAATATTTAAATTCAGGATGCATTCAACACACAACAAGTTGGTTACTTTTTAATTGATTAGTGCTTTTTGATATTTCCTCTTTATGCGTTGAAGTTAATCAAGGGATGGTTTACATGCAAAATTTTATCTACTTGCGTCTAAAAAGATACGGATTACGTCGATTCCACACAGGTTACGTCACGATATTCTTGTATCCTTGGATATGGAAGTCGTATGTTACATGGTTACATCAAAATCACACATAGTGTCCTGAAACGGAACAATGTGCTATAAAGCTATGCAAATGCAAACTCAAATTTTTAGTATGTTTCTGCTTATAATTCTATCTTATTTTCATTGTTTATTACGGAGATTATTAACACATTCAACACAATGCCCTTTACCTTACAGACAATCATTTATCTGTCTTTCCTGCTTTTTAACAGCCGCAAACCATATATTTTATTCTTTAGTCTCGTAAACAAGGATACTACGATGAAAACTGTATTCTTTAAATAATAATGCGCTGCTGAAAAACATCCCTCGACCATAGAATATGAGCATGATTTTGATAAAATGGCAAAATCCATTTATGCCTAGTCGCTTCGCCAATGTTAGAGGAGGATGTAAAAGTGGCGAAACCTTCGAGCATAGAAGGCCGTTAATATCCATTGATCTGGACACACGGTGAGCTCTCAGTGGANGGAGCATGATTTTGATAAAATGGCAAAATCCATTTATGCCTAGTCGCTTCGCCAATGTTAGAGGAAGATGTAAAAGTGGCGAAACCTTCGAGCATAGAAGGCCGTTAATATCCATTGATCTGGACACACGGTGAGCTCTCAGTGGACAAGTGAACAAAAGACTTGGCGAAAGCAAAACCAACAACCTATTAAATGTTAAGCTCTACAGAGACACTTGTAGATGCTTCACAGACTGATCACCATTCTCATAGGTTTCAATGGCTGTGGCATTGAGAAAGAAACTTGAAAACTCAGCACAATTGTCCTAACTGATAATTAATTTAAAAAAAATTTAGATTATTTCAATGTTTACGCTACCATCGAAGTTAGTGCATACGTATTTATTTTTGAGGCGTGATTGGTAATGATTTTTACAATCCAGGAATACTTTGTCCGGATACACTGTCAACAGAAACTACACTGACGTTTCTGTCCTGTGCTAATGTATGCAGCTTTTCACGAGGCACCGCTGTGAAACGAGTCTGCAGTGTATCTCTAGGACAGTATGAAAAAACGTTCATAAACGTCGCCACCCACAACGTAAGCAGACGTTTTGAACACGCGTCCTCTGACGACCTCAGTGACAATAAGTGTTAGCAAACGTTTAAGTACGGTAGCGCTGTTCAGCTCAGAATGGCATTTAAATANTAGTGCATACGTATTTATTTTTGAGGCGTTATCGGTGATGATTTTTACAATCCAGGAATACTTTGTCCGGATACACTGTCAACAGAAACTACACTGACGTTTCTGTCCTGTGCTAATGTATGCAGCTTTTCACGAGGCACCGCTGTGAAACGAGTCTGCAGTGTATCTCTAGGACAGTATGAAAAAACGTTCATAAACGTCGCCACCCACAACGTAAGCAGACGTTTTGAACACGCGTCCTCTGACGACCTCAGTGACAATAAGTGTTAGCAAACGTTTAAGTACGGTAGCGCTGTTCAGCTCAGAATGGCATTTAAATAAAAAACTAGCAAGTTACCTCTTTTTGTTTGGCTGTTAACCAAGCCCTTACGAAAACCAAAGTGAAAAATTATGTATCTGGTTTTAAACGCACATACGTGTATTTAAAGGACACGCTGACTAGAATGTTTCCAGCCACGTTGCCAGCGGATATAAGAAAATTAGTGTTAAAGTCGTAATTATTAAATGTTATAACTTTTACATAATTTATGTAATTCCTTTTAGTTTTGTTCACACAAAAGTAACAATAAACATTTTAGTAAACTATTTATGAACCTAAAAAATTTTCAATTCAATTTTATCGACGCATTAATAAAGTGAGCGACTCCACAGCAGCATTAATTTTACATATGACGGAAGGGTGAAAATTAAACAGAAAATTATATCTAAAGNAGTGAGCGACTCCACAGCAGCATTAATTTTACATATGACGGAAGGGTGAAAATTAAACAGAAAATTATATCTAAAGAATGGCTTTCTAGAGTGTTCACTTAACTGCAAACAGCATGTAGTTCCATGCGGTGTCAAGTGTTACACTACAATTACTACAAGGTTTTCGGAAATAAATAGCTAAAATCCGTGCTGTCCGCATTGAACCGTATTGGGCGGGTCCGACGGAACAACGGGTAATAACTTATCATGGCCACGAGAGCAGAGAACCTCGCGCCATNAACCGTATTGGGCGGGTCCGACGGAACAACGGGTAATAACTTATCATGGCCACGAGAGCAGAGAACCTCGCGCCATTTGCAGTGTATCTACAGGTGTCGTAGGACGTGTTTGCAGTTCTATGTGTAATAAGCTGGAAAACTATGACTTACGGGAGATATTGCTGCAAACGCATATGTGGAGGCAAATCCTTACATCGCCGTCAGGGAACCTGTCTGGCAGTTCAAAGTTTCCAATTCAACCATTTCCAACCAACTTATACAGCAAAAAGGGAAAGTAAAAAATAAATTACGACAGGGCGCTGTATGTATTGACGGATCATAACAAGCAGTAGTGGGAGATATCAACAATAAATTGCTGTTTCTCTACAAGAACGTGTAAGTGAATCATGCACAGTAATCTCAAGATAAGTGGGTTATGGTTGGACATTGGTGGAACACCCAAGTACTTTTAAAAACCAATTACATTTCCTCCTGGTGAATCCATTGCTTTCCTCTCGTTTTATGTAGAGACTGACAAAATGCGCCTGCAGTTGTGTAAAAACGAGTCATTATTTACCAAATTATTTTCTGCCCCTGACAGACAGTGCCAAACCCCACTTGGTAAAAATTACGAAACAGAAGCTGAATCACTTGACACGTGAAGTAATCCAACATTTTGCATATTCCCCATAATTATCTTCTTCTGGCCACCACGCGTTTTTTCATCTAAGTCTCATTTCCTGAAGGACAGGTTGTTCAAAAATAGTGATAGTGCAGAAAATCCCTTCTGGGAGTTCCTTTTACCTCACGGGTGCCAAACTTCGTTAGGTACGAGATCAAAACCTTGTTAATCGGCGACAGATATGTGTTGTTGCAGACGGAGAATATTTCTAACGATGCAAATACGTTTACTTCATTCCAAAACTCAGTAATTGTGTAAGGTCCGAAAACTAATTTTTATTCCAGAAGTACCTGCAATATTAGAATATTCTTAAAGCTGTTCACGGTAAAGTAAGAACTTCAAAATTTCGAGGAAAACAAATCACAGCTCATAACTGCATATACACATTCCAATAACATTATTATGACCACCTGCTAGTATACAGAATAACCGCCCTTCACAGCACGGACAGCAGCTAGACGAGCTGGCAGTGACTCAGTCAGGTGCTGATAGGTCTCCACGGGTATCTGGAGCCATGCTGTCTGCAGTGCGTCCCACAACTGTTGAAGGGTGCGTGGCGGAGGAGACCGACGGCGAACATGACGATCGAGGTGGTACCACAAATGTTCAATTGGGTTGAGATCGGGGCTGTTCGGGGGCCAGGGAAGAACTTTGAAATCTTTATCATGCTCTTACTGCCACGTGCGGACACTTCTAGCCGTGTGGCAAGGCGCATTATCGTGCTGGAAAATTCTATTCCCCCGAGGAAATGAAATCATCATGTACGGATTGACGTGATCGCCGAGGATGGATTCATAACCAAATCGATCAAGAGTGCCTTCCACACGGATGATGGGACCTAGAAAATACAACGAGATCATTACCCAGACCATAACACTGCCCCACCGCCGTGTGTTCGTCCAGCAGTTGATGCAGTGTGTCGATTCTTCGACGTTTCTCGCCGGACACGCTGACGTCCATCCGTTCTATGCAGCTAAAACAGTGACTCGTCGGAGAAGGCTACCCGTCGCCAATCAGCGGCAGTCCAGTCACCATACTGTCGAGAAAATTCCAGTCGTTTCTAGCGGTGCATCTGTGTTGGCATGGGTGCAGTCAGCCCCCGTCTACTCCAGATCGCCATTCGCAGAACGGTTCGCTGAACTGTTGTGGTAGACACGTGTCTGGATGCCACCTGGTTAATTTGGACGGTGAACTGTTCCACTGTAGCCTGTCGGTTGGCCTTCACGCACCGTCGTAGTCGACGTTCACCTCGGACATCAATGGCGCGTGGGGCCACGCAATTTCCACGACGGTTATTCCCAATGTTGCTATTCGTCTACACACGATACATCTTTACCACAGAGGCACGTGAACAGTTCACAAACGTCGCTGTTTCTATAATGCTGCCCCCTTTGGCCCGAAAGCCGATGATCATCCCTTTTTGCCACTCGGTTACATCGCTTCCCTTACCCATGACATCAGGAAGCGCACTGTGTTGAACCAGCCTGTCGGTCGCATTATATACACACTTCACCAGCCCACGTCATGGGCCATACATCATGGTCTACGCGCTGCAGATGACACTTCTAGCAGATTGTCATAATAATGTGATTCGACTGTGTATGTTACAGTACATACTGGGATACACATTTCCAGTTAAGTTGGCAACAAATTAATAAAACATGCTTCTAAGACTTGACGTTGTACTGGGATTGTAATATTTAAAATTATCTTTACTGAACGAGGGTTTATTGCTTTAAACATATAAAAGCACGGATTTGCACAATGTTAACATACATACTTTTATATAAATTCCACGGCTTCACTTTGATGACGTATCAGTTCAGTGAGGCGTTCCATGTCAATGCTAATCTTATACATATAACGTAGTATACAAGATGGAAAGAAAACTAGATCCTAAGCATAGCTTTCAAGAGTATTCACTTAACCGTGAAGAGCTTATACAAAGAATTGTCCAATACGTTTTTGACCAGGGAATATTTCACTTTCTTTGAACGAGAGAATACACTATAAAAGACAATTTTCAACCTGGTTTTTTATATTTTTGCTAGGTTAGTTTTACTAAAGGAAAATATTTTGTAACCGAAATTATAATTTTTCAATATTTGTGTTACATAGCAGTACGTACATAATAAACAAAAAAGTTAAATATATATATATATATTAAGTATTTTATTTTAGGGCTTTTCACGTAAGTGTTAAAGACGATGGGATCATCGCAATTATGAAGGATCTGAACCACTCGGTTGTCTACTCAAGTCGACTTCCGTTACCTCTACTATGCGCAATGCGCACATAAGAAGTTGTTCCGATCCCTCGCTGCTGGTGCAATTAGTTTACCTCGATGTAATTCTATTTCCAGTCGATCTCGCGCATCAACTGCATGAGGTCTGTTACTGGGAACACGAATGCTTCCTACACTGACGTCACGCCGGCGCTAATTGCTGGCGGGAACATACCGCAGCTGAAGACCTTCAAGTGTTCCTTAATTAGCGCAGGCGTGTATCTAAAATACGTGTTCATCTGTACAGTGTGCAGTATGGTTAAGTTGCACGTTAGCATTAATTACGCAATGTAATATTAAGCTGTGTGAAGTTTGTTTACGAGTTGTACAGTCTCCGTATTTGTTTCCAACAAATTGCGAAACAAGCGCGGGGTTGTTCCGTTCGCTTGAGCAATCAAACATGTATTTAGTAACAGAAGAACGCCGCACGAGTTTCCTATCAAGTGCATTTATACAAGGAACCGAATACGGACCCGGTGCTGATACCTTAAGACATGCCGAAGTCAAAACAAAACTCTGTTCGGGTCGCTTACTACACAATAAACAGGTTTTGTACTTGTTACTAACAGTTCTTTAAAAACTACTTGCCAAAGATTTTCTTATAAATTTACAGTTGAAATATTGTATATTTAACTCTCATTATTTAATAAAACATAAAACCGTTTATGTAGCTCAATATCTAAAATAAACTTGGTCTACAACACATGATTGTTAAAATTCAACATTGGATTTACACAGTCCTCACTAAGGTTTAGTGAAATTTACTCTAATTCATTTGCAGTGTTAAAAAAGTATTTTCGTCAACTAGTTTCGAAGGAATTCCTTGTGAAAATACAAAAAAGAATTCAACGTATATGAGACTAATGTTTAATGTGCACGGCCACCGATAATCCAATTTCGAACATATCCAGTTAACACTTATCCAACTTGACCTAGAGGTAGGTCTGTAGTCAAGCATTGAGCACGGCGCTCGTCTTGACGTTTCTGATGAGAAGCCACCCACGCTAGAACGCGACCAAAGTTGTGAAGCACTTCATAGTTCGAATGAACTTCTACAGCCACTTCCACAATCCTACGCGCGATCAGCCAAATCAAATTATCATTTCCGTTTCTCTTCTCGCGTGTCAACATGGGTGAGAGAAATTGGGCGCCAAGCGTCTACCGTATCCTGAGAGACCGGCCTCATTGGCTGTGGTAATGAAATAAGAACCACGTCAGACTAAAGAACGAGTCTAACGCTGTCTTGTTGACGTCTTAAATCATACATTTAAGTGGGCCAAGAATGTCTAAATACTACGCGAGGTGACTTTAAAAACTGCATTGTTTTACGTGTGCAACAATATAAATGCGTACGTTGCGGAGAAAATATATATTAGTAAACACTGAGTCAATAGTAATGGTGGAATCGAAAAGTGCCTCGAATTCCATATTTTTTTTTGCGATAGGCTATGCTCCAAAAAATGTAAGTACACGTATATTTCTGTTTATTTAATTCTCTATGTTAATAACAAACACGCGATGAAAGAGTCACCGAATCGTATTCAGTGGACACTGATGACCACAAGACATTTTATAATGTAAGAGACTGATCAATAAGTAATATTTCATTTTGTGCTATGAGTTGTAGGTGTAATGTAAGCACGAATTACATTTACAGTGTTGAAAGTAACATGTACAGTATTCCTACTTTTCTACGTAATTTCCCTGTGCGATTTATGCAATCCCAGTGCGGCACATGAAAGCAATTTCAGTCAATGTTGGACAGCATTCTGCAAACTTTGATCATCCCGAAATTACCTTCCCCGAGATATATGTTTAGTCACCTAAACAAATGGAAATCGAATGGTGACAAATCCAAACTGCAGGGAGAATGCCCCATAACGTTCCAGTGCAAATACTGCAGAAGTTACTGTGTTACCAGTACAGTGTCTGATCCCTGGCATTATCATCAAGAAGCTTAGCACCCNACATGTACAGTATTCCTACTTTTCTACGTAATTTCCCTGTGCGATTTATGCAATCCCAGTGCGGCACATGAAAGCAGGATCTTGCTATTTCAGTCAATGTTGGACAGCATTCTGCAAACTTTGATCATCCCGAAATTACCTTCCCCGAGATATATGTTTAGTCACCTAAACAAATGGAAATCGAATGGTGACAAATCCAAACTGCAGGGAGAATGCCCCATAACGTTCCAGTGCAAATACTGCAGAAGTTACTGTGTTACCAGTACAGTGTGTGATCCCTGGCATTATCATCAAGAAGCTTAGCACCCCTGGGTAGAAGACGTGAAAAACGTAAATTTCCCCAGACATACAAGGGATTATTAACGCGGGAACCTTGCTTATCTAGCCGCTGGAGGAATATTACTGATCAACCGTCGTATATATCGATTCAACATTTTTACTCGCAAACCAAAGACATCAATGCGAATTTCTCAGGTTCCTGCTCATGGATTTTATAGACAATTTTTTTTAGTGCAGTGACCCGCCTATTTTAGCACATCCTAAAGGATTATTATAGTCCGGTGCAATAACAAATACCTGAAGAAGAGGTCTTGCGTAAACTTACCTATTTGGCCTCCATAAATAACTCAGCGAAAGTAAGAGGATTTTAACTCTTTAGATACCGATTTCATTTCCTAGCTCAAGTATTTCATTAATGATATATATTGTTGTACACTGTACTTATGCCGAGTGTGATTCTCGCAGCCAGCAAACGAGCAGCGAGCTCGGTGTNCCCCGAGTTCATTTCCCAGCTCAAGTATTTCATTAATGCTATATATTGTTGTGCACTGTAATTATGCCGAGTGTGATTCTCGCAGCCAGCAAACGAGCAGCGAGCTCGGTGTTAATCTGCATTAACCATTCATTAACGAAAGGAGCAGAAATTTTCGCGAACCAGATCACCGGCCAGAAGAATCCTGTCCTCGATCGTGGACGCGAGGACTAAAAGGATTTTAAAATCTGCATAAAAATCTTAGCACTTTTGTGATTTTGCAAGTCCACCACTGATGTAAGAAATGTCGTGGTTAATATGATAAGCATGACCATACATGCCTGCAAAATTCTCTCTCTTCGCGCTCTGGGAAGTGTCGATTTTTGCCACTCATCCGAATTCGTGTTGTTTAGCTACATACAGATATCTGGGTCTATTTATTAAAGTGGGCTACGAAGAATTACGACATCGACGTGTTCAGAGTCTAAGCCAATCCTGGATGGATATAGAATTATCATCAGTTCGGCTTAACACGCTGCATTAGTACACTTAGACGCCTCATTAATATAACACTTCAGCGATTATTATCGTCCATGACTAGACTGAGGTGTAAATCATTGCGTTTTATGTATTTCTTTTAATACATCACTCGTAAGAATATGTGCGCTGAGAATTTGCACTGGCAATACATTTTGATTAATGATTTCATTAAACTCATCTAATGGAGAAACAGTTTACGTGCTTATCTAAT
The DNA here is from genome assembly GCA_002778355.1 of Clitarchus hookeri. Classification (NCBI taxonomy): domain Eukaryota; kingdom Metazoa; phylum Arthropoda; class Insecta; order Phasmatodea; family Phasmatidae; genus Clitarchus; species Clitarchus hookeri. Next base: position 187,638 of record NQII01004042.1, read on the forward strand.
GTATGCTCGTGTCTAAAAACGACGCGCATTCTTGGCTTACCTAGGACTTTTGTGGGTTGAAGGTAACTTCCGTCCCGGAGATTACCGATATTGTATTCATTAAACTTAAAGGAAACACCGCGTTTGTTATCAGAAGTTTGAATTGCTTTCACTGATCTGGGCCCCTCCATTTGCGCAGCCAGACATTCCTCAGCCGGGTTGGGCGGGGGCAGGGGTAGGAAGGTCAGACCGGTGCTGACACGCGTGTGTTATAATTACGTATAATAGCAGAAGAAAAATTACTTNAGGACTTTTGTGGGTTGAAGGTAACTTCCGTCCCGGAGATTACCGATATTGTATTCATTAAACTTAAAGGAAACATCGCGTTTTTTTATCAGAAGTTTGAATTGCTTACACTAATCTGGGCCCCTGCATTTGCGCAGCCAGACATTCCTCAGCCGGGTTGGGCGGGGGCAGGGGTAGGAAGGTCAGACCGGTGTTAGCGGCGCTGACACGCATGTGTTATAATTACGACTAATACCAGAAGAAAAGTTACTTCCACAATGCAATAGAAATGCATCATAGTTTGCAGCAGTTGTGTATTTTTATCACGATTAAAGTTTTGTTAGTAATTTTTAATACTAACTGTTGTGAACCTTAGGGGTGAAGGGAGGCTTGCAACTGCAACCCTTATCTCGCGCTGGCTGCGCCCCTGGGACCCTGTTGCGCTGATGCGTGCCTTCGCTTGCCTCTCGAGCACGCCAGCGCTAATAAGGAACGGGAGTGCGATGTTTTCAAGGGACGCACCTCGACGTCGCACGGGACGCCTGTGTGGACAGACCTCGAGGTGTGAAACGCTCGTACCCACACAGCTCGCTCGCCGGTTACATTTGCGTTACTAATGTTGACGTAGCGGTCCCGTGCTGTGTTTGCTCCGGCCAATGTACTCTTCTCGCTCGAGATGTTCCCCCCGCCTTGTTCGTCACTCTTGCCTCCTCTTCCGCAACAACCTCGCCGTCGATCTCTCCAATAAACGAAAAACCACCTCGTTCTTGCATGCCTGAGGAAGGGTTAAGATACGAAGAAGTCCACTTGTGTCAACATCACAGAGACCTGATGTCCAATGTGTCACCAAAAATAAGTTTCACGTTTATGTTCGGGGCTACGTGTGCCTTGGTAATACAAAGAAAATATATAAGACAAGCGCTTCTTCTTTAAATTGGACTCCGAACCACGTGATCCTCGACTCAGTGCTCATAGAGTGAGTCACGAGATATGATGGTAGCGAGCCATCTNTTGGACTCCGAACCACGTGATCCTCGACTCAGTGCTCATAGAGTGAGTCACGAGATATGATGGTAGCGAGCCATCTCAATTTTACCTCGTCAGTTACGGGCGCTGATTTAACAGGCCCCGAAACAGTGCGTACAGGTTCAATAGTATTGTTATCATTTTAAAACTGGTCAATATTTTTGAGCAGCGTCTGCTTTAAATAAGCATTTAAGAAATTGTTCATGTTCGAATGCTAGGTTCCGATTTTGATACAGACTGTTTAACATACCTTATGGATATGCAGAACACCTTCGTTTTTATTTTACATTATAAAATTATAGGGTTACCACTGAGATACTCAAGACACGAGTCAACGAGAGAACAACTCTACACGCCATATCAGTGCCTTGCGCATAAAGGCGATGAGGCCTGTGATGGCCGTACCTAGGTCACCCTTAGCGCTCCCACGCTTCTAGTCTTTGGACACGAAAATACCTCAAATCAGACGGTGCCTTTAAGGGGGTATTAGATATTATTTATTCTTTNGTAGATATTATTTATACTTTTTCAGTCTCACATAAGATAGTAATGACTAAAATCAGTCTAGTCTTATTTTAGAAATTCTGTAAAGAAGGTCTGCGCAATAGTGAAGTTTTAATTTTAATATCAAATGTTAACAACAAGTTATAAAGAAGTACTAATAAACATGAGATGGCAAGGATACCACCACATAAGGCGCTACGCCTTGGCAACCACGCCTACTGAGAATACTCTNTAATAAACATGAGATGGCAAGGATACCACCACATAAGGCGCTACGCCTTGGCAACCACGCCTACTGAGAATACTCTGTCAGTAGAGGGATTATGGGAACTTTGGCACATCGGGACCTGGGACCGGAGCGTCGGAGCTATTCGTGCTCTGCCATTTGAACCGGTCGGTGGCCATCTTGGTTCAACGTGACCTTGACCTATGACATCCATAACGGTGACATTTTACCTTGACCCCGGTGACCTTTGACCTTGGAAACCCAAAAATTCCAAATATATAAAAAATTATTTTAAAAAATCATTTTAAAAACATAAAAAAATTACTAAAAAATTATTATTAAAAATGTATTACTAAAAAATGTATAACTAAACGATTTATATAAAATTACATTTCCTGAGGTCACCCTCACCCCACCTNCATCTTGGTTCAACGTGACCTTGACATATGACATCTATAACGGTGTCATTTTACCTTGACCCCGGTGACCTTTGACCTTGGAAACCCAAAAATTCCAAATATATAAAAAATTATTTTAAAAAATCATTTTAAAAACATCAAAAAATTACTAAAACATTATTATTATAAATGTATTACTAAAAAATGTATAACTAAACGATTTATATAAAATTACATTTCCTGAGGTCACCCTCACCCCACCTCCCCTCCACAATACTCATTATATCGTGTGCCGCCATCTTGGTTTTTCATTTGTCATTTCTTCAACATTGCTGGAGGAAGCCATCTTGGTTTTTCGTTTGTCATTTGTTTATACATTGTTGGAGGACGCCATCTCGGATTTTTTCGTTTGTCATTTGTTTATACAGTGCTGGAGGTCCCCCAAGCACCACGTCCAGCAGACGACTGATCCACTCCACTCCCCCTTCCAATATATTTAATTGCTCCGACAATGTTTCTCATTGGCTAATCGCCCCACCACCACCACCACCACCACCCCCTTCCAAAATATTTAATTGCTCCGCCAATGTTTCTCATTGGTTAATTACCCGCCCCCAACGCCAATTACTCACCTTCGTTTGACCAATTAGTCGGTAGGTCTCCATCTCCACCATGCATCACCAATACTTATACCACCATCTTAGTTTTTTCGTTTATCATTTGTTTATATTTTCAACACCTATGAGGCACTAGTGTATTAATTACCGATTTCAACACCAGACGACCTGCCTGTTTAACTACCAGGGGGCAGCCATATTTGGTTATGTGTTTAAAGTATAAGTGGTTTTTGAGGAATAAGCAGTGTTTTTGAGAAATATTTTTAGGAATGAGGAATGTTTTTGGGTAATGAAAGTGTGAAAATCTTGGAGCGCCCCTACCGGGAATCGAACCTGTCTCGTTGTGTGGTGCGAAGAGGCCAAGTGAAGAATAGGTTAGTGTTGAGGTGGACCTCCTGTGCAAAACTGTGTGTACAAAAGAAAGGATGCTTTACGAGTACTCATGATGGGAAACGAGAGCTTTAGCCACTGCAGTCCCCCTCTTATGTGACACCGTGGAAGAGGTCATCATTGCAAAATGGGCGTGGGGTGCCGTTTTCGATGGGTAGCCTGAACTGAACTATCAAAATCTTCACAATTTGGCAGGTTGCAGTAGGCCTACTGACCTGAGTAATCACTCCTGCAGCCTGATACTTTTTAAATATTGCATGTGTAATAAACCTAATGTGCGTAAACATAAGTAGTTTTAATATTTTTTCTGTGAATCTATTGCTTACGTACTTGCATAACACGAAATTTCATATCTTCGAGGCATCACGAGGGGCTGATAGAGCGCAAGTATGTTAGCAGGTATCAGAACTTTTTCTGTACATGATGGAGTTGCACGAATTTTGTCGCAAAAATGAACACCGATAATGGGTGATTTAGCTCTTGCTTCTGACCTTTCGAAAATTTACTGTTCGTATGTCTATGTGATATACTGGAATGCCTGGGCTGAAACATTGCCAACGTGCGTATGTATCTCAACTGGTTAATAATGATTTGGGGACTATTTTAAAATCGGTATTTAGCTCTGATATAATTACGCGTACTATGTAATATAAAAAAAAATAGGAGACTGAATTTTATTTTATTTTTTCACTGGCCAGATCCTTGGTGTGTAATCATTGACTTTTCCTCTGAAGGTTCAAGATTAATACAAATTAAAATACTGCGGTTTTTTACCCTCGGAATATCTCTTCGATTCGGAAATATAAATATGTAGCACTGTTCGGAGCATGAAGTGTATTATTTTAAGTTCTATACCGGGATTTTTTTTTTCTATTTCTGTATGGGTGGTCTGTTTTCTCTTACCTTAATTTGGTTTCATGCGAGTGTGTGTAAATATATATGTATATATATATATAATCGGTGCAAATATTTCTTAGGTTTTCCCGTCGCAAAAATAATTAAATATTTTATCCATGAAAGGAGGTTTACACTCGTATTTGCAGATGTGAGTGGGTCAAATATTCTGTTAGATTCTCCCCCCCCCCCCCTCCTCCAATTCGGTTTAACACTAATTGATCCCTGTGTATATGGCTGAGGAAATATTTCTAAGTATATGCATCAGCGGATGAAAGGACTCGTTCGTTTGGTTACGAAGAGAATAATAATNCGTACTCAATATAGCAATTTTTCTAAATTATTACGTACAGATTTGCCTACATCCCGTGTTGCAATTTTTTAATGTTTTTTCGTCCTCGAGGATGGCTCGTGATTCTGAAAGCCCGATGTAGTGGATTCGATGCGAGAAAAAAAAAGTGCAAACCCCCTTCCTCTTATAATGAACAGATGTAAACATTTTTTATTCGTGTCTGCCTATTCGATTNATGCCTGGGCTGAAACATTGCCAACGTGCGTATGTATCTCAACTGGTTAATAATGATTTGGGGACTATTTTAAAATCGGTATTTAGCTCTGATATAATTACGCGTACTCTGTAATATAAAAAAAAATAGGAGACTGAATTTTATTTTATTTTTTCACTGGCCAGATCCTTGGTGTGTAATCATTGACTTTTCCTCTGAAGGTTCAAGATTAATACAAATTAAAATACTGCGGTTTTTTACCCTCGGAATATCTCTTCGATTCGGAAATATAAATATGTAGCACTGTTCGGAGCATGAAGTGTATTATTTTAAGTTCTATACCGGGATTTTTTTTCTATTTCTGTATGGGTGGTCAGTTTTCTCTTACCTTAATTTGGTTTCATGCGAGTGTGTGTAAATATATATGTATATATATATAATCGGTGCAAATATTTCTTAGGTTTTCCCGTCGCAAAAATAATTAAATATTTTATCCATGAAAGGAGATTTACACTCGTATTTGCAGATGTGAGTGGGTCAAATATTCTGTTAGATTCTCCCCCCCCCCC
>NQII01004042.1:193041-226783 GCA_002778355.1 Clitarchus hookeri
TAATTGACCACTGTCTACGTGGGTGTGGAAGTATTTCTAGAATATTATCTTGATTTGCCTGAAAAATGAAAGGAATTACTGATACCAAATAAATCTTTGTACTCAATATAGCAATTTTTCTAAATTATTACGTACATATTTGCCTACATCCCGTGTTGCAATTTTTAAATATTTTTTCGTCCTCGAGGATGGCTCGTGATTCTGAAAGCCCGATGTAGTGGATTCAATGCGAGAAAAAAAAGTGCAAACCCCCTTCCTCTTATAATGAACAGATGTAAACATTTTTTATTCGTGTCTGCCTATTCGATTNTCAATAGTTTAATAGTCTTAATATTCTATCAGTCTCGCCCGAAATTGTAATATTTTGGGCTCTGTGTGTGTGCGTGTGAGTGTTTGACGTAAGAGCAAGTGGAGAATGTACCATATTTTTCTTATTCCTTAGTTTCACTGCATCACAAAGTATCTTTGGTTTGATTGGAATTAAGAAAACAAAATTACATTTGACTTTTTATACCAAAAGTGGAGTTCAAGCCAGAATTTATCTACAAAAAAATTTGTACATTGAATTANTGCATCACAAAGTATCTTTGGTTTTATTGTAATTAAGAAAACAAAATTACATTTGACTTTTTATACCAAAAGTGGAGTTCAAGCCAGAATTTATCTACAAAAATATTTGTACATTGAATAAATTTTCTATATTCGAAAGGGATTAACATAACTCTAAAATGTCTTGGCCTCCGTAGTGCACTGGCTGCAATATGATCAAATTTTTTTCGCACTTGTGAAATCTTTCCTTATATGTCTCGACGAGGTTTAAGGGCGGTGAATAAGAGCTGTATGCGCGTGCCTTTGCTGGAATTCATATTGTAGTATAAATCGGCATGGTGGGCTAGTATCTCGGGAATAAAACTATGTTTTAGATCGCGTATTTCAGAAAAGAGTGAATACTATTGACACCTGCTTGATTAGAGGCCACATTTATACATATACATGCTCGCATGTCAATTTTAATTTGCCTAAAGTCACGTAGCAGTGTGATGGGACTCTGGAGGGAGAGGGTGGGGGGTTTTTACCGCGAATCATATATTTCTCTTAATGAAGCGAACGTACACGAATGTAGGAAAATACAGAAATTTAGTTTGCCGAAGGTAACGTTTTTTTTTATGATTTCGTACTTGTGGTGGGAGTACCTTTACGCTAGCGTCTCCTCACGGCATATAATTTTTTACCTGCAAAACTTACTATACGAGCATTATTTACGAGTATAAAAAGTTTCATATGCTGGCAATGTGTGCTAGAAAAATCCCCGCATTTGGAGTAATCATATAGGTATTTTTTTACCCGTTGCCTAAATTTTCTATGTGCTGGTTTTAATCTTGAGAGGAAATGTTTTTAATGATGAGCGTGTATGCCTTGGTGAGGAGGAATTCACGTGCTACTTCCCTGTGCATATCGCATACCGCGGGGGTAGCGAAGTGGTTTTAACTCTGTTTTTGGGTTTTTCGAGACAAGATTACTTTATAGAAAGCTGCATAACGCATCCGTACACGACACACTTAATGTTTTCCAACATTAGTTTGAAACAAATGTTTTGCTGATTTGGGTAAGCATTTTGTTTAGAGGGGTAGGGGCACTCGGTGATTGATTTTTCGTTAATATTTACCCCGAAACACGCTCTTTGTATGCTTCTTTCTCGTGACGTATATTTCATGAATGAGGTTTTTACAGTATTTTCGACATCTTGCCTTTCGTTTATGCCTTCTTTTCGTTTAATGGGGTCGGTTTTGCAATGCTGCGTTTGAGCCGTACGTTAATTTTGTTGGCACTGTGTTTATGTGGAGAGCCAGCAGCGATTTTTTCCCCCATTCGAGTTAAACATGTGCAAATATCCATCGAATACACGCTCTCGTTGTGGAGGCATAAGTCTTTAGACTGCGATGGAATGCAGCTTGGGCCTCCACGAAACCATTGCCATTAACCAACCCAGACCCTTCCACGGTTCTTCGTCGTGATGGTTGCTAACACGATGGTGGCTGCTCATCCTGAACCCCCGTTTTCGTGGGAAGTACACTCGTACGCTGCTGAGAAGAAGCCTATACTCAACAGATTTTGTCAGGTGAAGGTCCCACAGGTACGTAGGTTTTTGCATACCTCTGAAAGTTATTGCACCTACCAAATGTCATGCCACATTTTACACACTCATGTGTCACTCGAACTGCATTATTCAAACATTAATACTTTTAATTTCTTCTAACACATTTGTTGAATGCAAACGAAGTCTTAGAGTAGCATCACGAGTACTGAGGTAACGCCTTTGCANTCAATAGTTTAATAGTCTTAATATTCTATCAGTCTCGCCCGAAATTGTAATATTTTGGGCTCTGTGTGTGTGCGTTGATGTGTTTGACGTAAGAGCAAGTGGAGAATGTGCCATATTTTTCTTATTCCTTAGTTTCACTGCATCACAAAGTATCTTTGGTTTTATTGTAATTAAGAAAACAAAATTACATTTGACTTTTTATACCAAAAGTGGAGTTCAAGCCAGAATTTATCTACAAAAATATTTGTACATTGAATAAATTTTCTATATTCGAAAGGGATTAACATAACTCTAAAATGTCTTGGCCTCCGTAGTGCACTGGCTGCAATATGATCAAATTTTTTTCGCACTTGTGAAATCTTTCCTTATATGTCTCGACGAGGTTTAAGGGCGGTGAATAAGAGCTGTATGCGCGTGCCTTTGCTGGAATTCATATTGTAGTATAAATCGGCATGGTGGGCTAGTATCTCGGGAATAAAACTATGTTTTAGATCGCGTATTTCAGAAAAGAGTGAATACTATTGACACCTGCTTGATTAGAGGCCACATTTATACATATACATGCTCGCATGTCAATTTTAATTTGCCTAAAGTCACGTAGCAGTGTGATGGGACTCTGGAGGGAGAGGGTGGGGGGTTTTTTTACAGCGAATCATATATTTCTCTTAATGAAGCGAGCGTACACGAATGTAGGAAAATACAGAAATTTAGTTTGCCGAAGGTAACGTTTTTTTAAATGATTTCGTACTTGTGGTGGGAGTACCTTTACGCTAGCGTCTCCTCACGGCATATAATTTTTTACCTGCAAAACTTACTATACGAGCATTATTTATGAGTACAAAAAGTTTCATATGCTGGCAATGTGTGCTAGAAAAATCCCCGCATTTGGAGTAATCATATGGGTATTTTTTTACCCCTTGCCTAAATTTTCTATGTGCTGGTTTTAATCTTGAGAGGAAATGTTTTTAATGATGAGCGTGTATGCCTTGGTGAGGGGGAATCCACGTGCTACTTCCCTGCGCATATCGCATACCGCGGGGGTAGCGAAGTGGTTTTAACTCTGTTTTTGGGTTTTTCGAGACAAGATTACTTTATAGAAAGCTGCATAACGCATCCGTACACGACACACTTAATGTTTTCCAACATTAGTTTGAAACAAATGTTTTGCTGATTTGGGTAAGCATTTTGTTTAGAGGGGTAGGGGCACTCGGTGATTGATTTTTCGTTAATATTTACCCCGAAACACGCTCTTTGTATGCTTCTTTCTCGTGACGTATATTTCCAGAATGAGGTTTTTACAGTATTTTCGACATCTTGCCTTTCGTTTATGCCTTCTTTTCGTTTAATGGGGTCGGTTTTGCAATGCTGCGTTTGAGCCGTACGTTAATTTTGTTGGCACTGTGTTTATGTGGAGAGCTAGCAGCGATTTTTTCCCCCATTCGAGTTAAACATGTGCAAATATCCATCGAATACACGCTCTCGTTGTGGAGGCATAAGTCTTTAGACTGCGATGGAATGCAGCTTGGGCCTCCACGAAACCATTGACATTAACCAACCCAGACCCTTCCACGGTTCTTGGTCGTGATGGTTGCTAACACGATGGTGGCTGCTCATCCTGAACCCCCGTTTTCGTGGGAAGTACACTCGTACGCTGCTGAGAAGAAGCCTATACTCAACAGATTTGGTCAGGTGAAGGTCCCACAGGTACGTAGGTTTTTGCATACCTCTGAAAGTTATTGCACCTACCAAATGTCATGCCACATTTTACACACTCATGTGTCACTCGAACTGCATTATTCAAACATTCATACTTTTCATTTCTTCTAACACATTTGTTGAATGCAAACGAAGTCTTAGAGTAGCATCACGAGTACTGAGGTAACGCCTTTGCAAATTAATTAGGTGGTAAATATATAAATTAAAAAACAGCTAAGTTCTTGTACCGTATTTTATGAGCTTACATTCCTCCAGAGACTAGCTGGCCCGAGCCGATATTCCAAATTTGAGCAAATTTGTAATTTCGCGCTAATATATATATATTTATATATATGCGTACTACGTGCACGCTTGATAATATCCTGCGATCTGATGAAATTAAATGTCTTAACTTACCCGTCAGAATGCTAAACGTCGAGGGGTGAGAGAGCGATCTGTCACCTCTGGCATCAGACGAAAAACTGTGCCGAAGGTCGACATTTTTCCCCATAACATACTTTCCCCACACTAGAACGCTCTAGCCGACAATACAGGAAACAAGAGCTGTAGTGGTAACGTATTAAGCGTCGGTGAATTATTGATCGGACTAAACTCTGGGGAGGGGTGAGGGGTAACACAATAAATACTTAATTTAAATGGTAATTTTATAAGCATTAAAAAGAAAAATGATTTNGGTAGTGGTAACGTATTAAGCGTCGGTGAATTATTGATCGGACTAAACTCAGGGGAGGGGTGAGGGGTAACACAATAAATACTTAATTTAAATGGTAATTTTATAAGCATTAAAAAGAAAAATGATTTTTTATCGGTTTTAGTTAAAGTTTTGAATACAAAAATTACCAATTTAATATATTATATATGTAAATATACCGCTGATTGGAAAAATATTATTTTTTTGTAGAATAAAAAATTACAGGTTTTTGTATATCTATAAAACAAATGCGAGTGCCGACAGCTCACCTTGCGGCTGAATTGTCAGAATTAGCTGGTACCGACAGATCGCTTGGCAGATAAATCGAGAAATTAACGCTACCTATGTTTTGAAAATTGAATCCAATATGGAGGGCGCCGAGAACATCACTTATACTTTAAAAACATAAACAAGTATGGCTACCGCATGGTGGCTAAAAAGGCAGTTCGTCTGGTGATGAAATCGGTGATTTATACACTAGCGCCACCTAGCTGTTAAAAATATAAGCAAATGACAAACGAAAACACCAAGATGGCAGAATGAGTATAAGTGAGGGGTGGTGGGTATGGAGACCTGCTGACTAATTGGTCGAACAAATGTAAATAATTGGTGGTGGGGGTGGGGCAATTAACCAATGAGTAACATTGGCGGAGCAATTAAATATATTGGAAGGGGATTGTGGGGGCGGGGTAATTAGCTAATGAGAAACATTAGTGGATCAATTAAGTATATTGGAAGGGGGTAGTGGGGATGGGGCAATTAGCCAATGAGAAACATTGGCGGAGCAATTAAATTTTTTGAAAGGGAGGTGGAGGGGGTCAGTTGTCTGCTGGGCGTGGTGCTGGGGAACCTCCAGCAATGTATAAACAAATAACAAAATAAAAATCCAAGATGGCGTACTCCAGCAATGCATGAACAAATTACAAACGAAAAACGAAGGTAGCATTCTCCAGCAATGTATAAACAAATGACAAACGAAAAAATTCAAAATGGCATCCTCCAGCAATGCATAAACTAATGACAAACGAAAAACCAAGATGGCGTCCTCCATTAATTTATAAACAAATGACAAACAAAAACTAAGATGGCCACACACTATAGAATCATTATAAGTGTGGTGGTGCTGGGGATAAGGGGGACCTTCGGAAATGTAATTTTTTTTAAAATAAATCTTTTAATAATACATTTTTTACTAAATTTGTAGTAATAACATTATAATAATACATTTTTAATAATTTTTAATTGCACTTTTTTAATAATATGCAATAACACATTTTTTAAAGAATTTATAATAGTTTTTAAATAATTTTTTAATCTTTTTTATATTTATTTTTTGGATTGTTTGTATTTTCAAGGTTAAAGGTTACCGGGTTTAAGGTCAAATGTCACCAGGTTTGATCAAGGTCAAAGGTCAATCTCAAGAACACCTCTAACGCTCCGGTCTCAGTTCTCGTTGTGCCAAAGTTCCCATAATCCTTATACTTCTGTCCCTAGATAATACCTCGTCATATTAACCCTTTTAGTNACAAATGAAAAACCAAGATGGCGTCCTCCATTAATTTATAAACAAATGACAAACAAAAACTAAGATGGCCACACAATATAGAATCATTATAAGTGTGGTGGTGCTGGGGATAAGGGGGACCTTCGGAAATGTAATTTTTTTTTTAAATAAATCTTTTAATAATACATTTTTTACTAAATTTGTAGTAATAACATTATAATAATACATTATTAATAATTTTTAATTGCACTTTTTTAATAATATGCAATAACACATTTTTTAAAGAATTTATAATAGTTTTTAAATAATTTTTTAATCTTTTTTATATTTATTTTTTGGATTGTTTGTATTTTCAAGGTTAAAGGTTACCGGGTTTAAGGTCAAATGTCACCAGGTTTGATCAAGGTCAAAGGTCAATCTCAAGAACACCTGGATCCAAAATGGCCGCCGACCGGAATAATATAACACGAACAGCTCCAACGCTCCGGTCTCAGGTCTCGTTGTGCCAAAGTTCCCATAATCCTTATACTTCTGTCCCTAGATAATACCTCGTCATATTAACCCTTTTAGTCACATAACATATCAATAGGCTGATCACGGTAAATTAAGCACTTTTTTAAGGCGGTGCTTTAAAGTTACTTTCAGCTTATCTGTTTCTTTTCTCTAATTGTTAACACAAAAATTGTCATTTGTCTAATAAACATAANTAAAGTTACTTTCAGCTTATCTGTTTCTTTTCTCTAATTGTTAACACAAAAATTGTCATTTGTCTAATAAACATAGTGTATACATTTTATAGCTCTGAAGATTTAACATCTGCAAGTGAATAAAATATAAAATTTTTGTTGTTATGCCTGCTAGAAGGTTCATAAAAAGTCCACACTTTACCGTGAATAATATATCATTTCATGAGTTACAATGAGTGAATTTTTGTTCGGAAAAATCCGTCATATATCGAGACCAATAAAAACTTTTTGGTATAGGCTATTCACGGCAAAGTGAACACTTTTGAAAGCCTCTCATTTGGAATAATNTAAAGTTACTTTCAGCTTATCTGTTTCTTTTCTCTAATTGTTAACACAAAAATTGTCATTTGTCTAATAAACATAATGTATACATTTTATAGCTCTGAAGAGTTAACATCTGCAAGTAAATAAAATATAAAATTTTTGTTGTTATGCCTGCTAGAAGGTCCATAAAAAGTCCACACTTTACCGTGAATAATATATCATTTCATGAGTTACAATGAGTAAATTTTTGTTCGGAAAAATCCGTCATATATCAAGACCAATAAAAACTTTTTGGTATAGGCTATTCACGGCAAAGTGAACACTTTTGAAAGCCTCTCATTTGGAATAATAGTCAATAAATGTATTTTATTTTAACCTTAGACGTTAACTTCCGAGTGCAGTGCAATATACACACTGTGTTTATCACTTACATGGCGATATTTATTTTAAAATGTGGATAAAGGATAAAACATGTCTGAAATGAAAAAAGTAACTTTGACCTCTAAAGTCCTCACTTTACAGTCAACATCCTATACTTGATGTTGTTGGCAGCAGTTGTTTGTTAGACTAAGGAATATAGCCTCAATAACAAATAAATGTCCCTCACACGAGATGGACATCCCTTAAACAGTGTAATGACTTATTTTACGCAGGTTGGGAAGCTGAACGCTAGTAGTTTGGCAACTATAATTTTTTGCCGTCAGGTAGCGCTGATGTTGCCTGCGTATGGAATTTTCTTCGTTTTGCATGTAAACAAATGGGAAATCTGCAATATTCATAAAATAATATAATTTTTTTTAACCATTCGATTAGTATATTTTTGGTACGTAAGTAAATAATCAATTTTGTTCTCGGCACTTGATTGAGGATAAATTTAACATATCCATATGATGTATTACACAATTAAATCAATTAAATTTGACAACAGAACCGAAACATTTGTTTTGATTGCAACTATATTTAATTCTGTCTTAAAATTCGTAACTTTTTCCCACTAAAATAGTATGCTCACGAAAGCTCAGTGACAAATACAATTATATTTTACTATTTTGCTTTTGTAAGCAGCATCGGAGAGCGTGAAAATTAGTTACAAAATAAAATTAGGCACTGGGCAACTTATACGTTAAATTTCGAGCAAAACACCAATATATATAATTTCTCCTTTTACCGTCAGCTTAATAGCGCACCTTGTGACCTAAATTTTTCCTATGCCAATCTCTTCAACACAAGAAATCTCGTTTTCTTCCCAACCTGAACATAAATAACATTAAGGGCACTACCTACTGGATGGCAACAGCGAAATACAAATAGGAAATCCCATGTTAAGGTAATTTCGCTTCAGGACGTTAATATTAAAGATATGCATTTCAAACAAATATGTACTCTTCACGATTTTTTTTAGAGAAGTTCGCAACAGCGGAGATGTTCCCATAACATGTATAGCCTGTTTGCAATGAAATTTAAATTTTATGTTTTACGAAAAAGTACATACTGCCTATCTATATTGAAAGCACATGCTCGTAGGAATCTTTTCCTAAAAAGTTCGTGAAGAATAAATTTTTTTTTAAGTTTATCTTTAAAATTAACGCTTTGAGACGAAATTTCCATAACATGGGATTCCCTATTTGTATTTCGCTGTTGCCAGCCGGTAGTCAGTGCCCTTACCAGTGTAGATTGTCAAAGTCATATCCTGTGCAACATCCCTTATGAAGGGTTCTGCGACTGGTGGGGTAATGTGTAATGACATTAGAAATGAAGAGCAGTAAAAAAATAGGCCTGGTGACCCGTGTGGTGGAAGGAGGAGAGGAGGAGAGTACTCACGTCGTCGTAATCTTCGCCGGCGCCGCCCAGCAGGGCGAGCACCTCCACGTCCTTGAGGTGTATCTGTATGTTGTACGTGCCGTTCTGACGCTGGTCGTAGAAGTACACCGTCCCCGCGCCCTCATCCTCCGCCTGCTTGGCCACGGAGCGGCCCTCGGCGGCCAGCACCAACCCCCACAGCAGCACCGCCGTCGCCGCGACCCTGNGGCGTCCCGCTACCTGGACGGATGGTTCCCACACACGCGTCGTCTTCGTCGCCGTCGTGGCCCCCTGGGGGGACGGATGATCACCGGTGTGCGCGGGGAGGAGGGGGGTTGGACGTTGACCCCCCTCGTCCACGCCTTGCCTATCCTGGAGCCGTGCGGGGTCACTCGCACACTGACCGGTTGCTCACCTCTCCGCCAGAGTCCCGCGCCTACTCTCTTCCACATCCGCCTTCACTCCCTCGCCGCCGATTGGCACGCACCGGACGAGAGTCGTCCCCAAAGTGACGTTAACGATGGCTAATAGACGATGCGACCTCCTCATTATACCGGGTTCCGACGAGCTGCACGTTAATTCTGAGTTGGATTTGGGTTGGTACCATCGCCTATTTGGCCTCTTCTCACGTGAGTGAGACGACTTGGCCTTCAGCCCACGGGCCTTTAGACTGATTCCAAACGGGATATCTATAGTTAACGATTACACAGCGGACGAGTAGCGAGCGTGACTTGCCTCTTGAATCGTGGGTTCGATATCCAGCGATCGCACTTAAATGCGGTTTTTCTATGCTTCTGCATTTACTTTCTCATTTCCTTGCCCATCAGAAAATGTGCAGACTTGTAAATCACAAAATGTATTGGCCTGTGCGTTAATCGATCAAATAATAAATTATTATTAGAGTGTTTGTGTTTGTGGGTGCGCATCTGAAGTGCTATTGCATCCTTGGAAAGGCGGTGGTTAAGGGTAGTTAACGTCCTGATCACTCACGAATTGCGGGGGTAAAAAAAAAAAAGGAAGTCCATAATGTGTTTTGATGTACGCCGTGTAAGTGAAATGATCCCTTAGCGGATTTCTGAGTAACGTCCTGTAAAAACAAAATTTAAAATATTACCTACAGATTTTCAAGACACTTCTTGCTGTGGGTGGTCTTCGGCATGTGTGATTATTAAACGACTCCAGATCTATCATTATATTACAAATATATATCAAATAATGTTGCAGATATCTCAAACTAATTTTATGCAGTTTTTAAGGGGGCAGAAAGACATTACGTTATACAGATATGCATTTGCTTATCAACACTTTGGCACAAATAGCAATCTGCGTACNAAAATATTACCTACAGATTTTCAAGACACTTCTTGCTGTGGGTGGTCTTCGGCATGTGTGATTATTAAACGACTCTAGATCTATCATTATATTACAAATATATATCAAATAATGTTGCAGATATCTCAAACTAATTTTATGCAGTTTTTAAGGGGGGCAGAAAGACATTACGTTATACAGATATGCATTTGCTTATCAACACTTTGGCACAAATAGCAATCTGCGTACNGGGGGCAGAAAGACATTACGTTATACAGATATGCATTTGCTTATCAACACTTTGGCACAAATAGCAATCTGCGTACTTATACTTCTATTTAGGTAACACCTGTTCCTTATCATTGAGTACAAACTTTCTCAGTGATTAATGCTATTGCAAATATGTACCTAACCTCATACAAGAAAACGCAGATTCTAAACTTGAATGTAAGGTGAATAGGGAAGTGTGGATTCAGAAAACGAGACATTTCTGGAGAAAATTTCACAGTTCCTGGGAAAGTTGAAGAGAGGTATAATTAATGTATAAGTAAATGAATGTATGTGTACATTTAGTATGCTTGCGAAACTCATGCATAATTTTAATTTCTTTTATTTTACCTCTGTCAGTATTAATTTATTATTGATCATCAAATTAACTCACTGAAATAATTAAAAATTTAAGGGAAAAGGCTTACATCATATTTACGTAACTAATTTTTCTTTAAAAAAGATTGTTAATGTGATTCCCTTGACAAAATCTGGAAAATTTCGGGATGTTAATCTACAATGTACTAGGTATCACGAATATGCGGCTAATATTTAAATTTATGAAGATATGACTATTACTTGCTCCTTTGTAGCCCCTCAGATAATGTTTCTATTATTGATTTCCAAACACTCGTTAAACATTAATGTTGTTAGAGTTTATTAAATAGTGAGATCCATTTTGAGGTTCTGAATTCCCAGTCATTAAAGTTAAAGATAATTCATCCCTTTTTATAGTCGTTTGATTTTCAAAGTGGTAGTATATGTTTTGGANCCAGTCATTAAAGTTAAAGATAATTCATCCCTTTTTATAGTCGTTTGATTTTCAAAGTGGTAGTATATGTTTTGGACTCATGTATGAATAAATAATGAATAATAAATTATACATATATTAAAAAATGTATATGTTTAAAAAGAAATTAAAACATCTTTAATAAATGGCAAAAACTCTAATAACACATTAAATACTTACGCGATGATATCCATCAGACCGAAAAATTCAGTGCTATTATATGAGAACAATTTCGGAAAGTTTTCCAAAAGAAGTTGAGTGGCTGAAATGTGTTGCATTCTGGAATAATATATACGCAACCACGTATACACTCATTACCATAAATATTTTCGTACAAAAAAGGAACTGTGGGATTCTACTAACGAGATGGTACAAACAAAATAAGAACGCAATATCGGGACAACTTTCTGCACGCCTGAGACACAGAAGAAAGGCACTTCCCGTAGCTTATCGGACTGCGTCATGTCTAAATGCATTCGTCGATACGGTTGGGCATAGAATCAGACAAACGTTGTAAGTTATTCAATGGCATATTTGTCTACAGTTTTTGCCAAATATGCCCCAAATCACTAACAACTCAACTTGAAGGAAGATGGCATCCCATCTGGTTCCACAAATGTTTGATAGACAATAAATAAGATAAACGGNCAGTCATTAAAGTTAAAGATAATTCATCCCTTTTTATAGTCGTTTGATTTTCAAAGTGGTAGTATATGTTTTGGATTCATGTATGAATAAATAATCAATAATAAATTATACATATATTAAAAAATGTATATGTTTAAAAAGAAATTAAAACATCTTTAATAAATGGCAAAAACTCTAATAACACAATAAATACTTACGCGATGATATCCATCAGACCGAAAAATTCAGTGCTATTATATGAGAAGAATTTCGGAAAGTTTTCCAAAAGAAGTTGAGTGGCTGAAATGTGTTGCATTCTGGAATAATATATACGCAACCACGTATACACTCATTACCATAAATATTTTCGTACAAAAAAGGAACTGTGGGATTCTACTAACGAGATGGTACAAACAAAATAAGAACGCAATATCGGGACAACTTTCTGCACGGCTGAGACACAGAAGAAAGGCACTTCCCGTAGCTTATCGGACTGCGTCATGTCTAAATGCATTCGTCGATACGGTTGGGCATAGAATCAGACAAACGTTGTAAGTTATTTAATGGCATATTTGTCTACAGTTTTTGCCAAATATGCCCCAAATCACGAACAACTCAACTTGAAGGAAGATGGCATCCCATCTGGTTCCACAAATGTTTGATAGACAATAAATAAGATAAACGGAGAGACCTTGGAAGTGTTAAACCTGTCTGAAACTGTCCTGGACAACCAGAGCTGTGTGCAGACGAGGGATATTTAGCTGGAAAATAACATTTCGGTACTCAGCCAGGAAATGTAGCACACGAAGTTGTAGGTTGTCTTCAAAATACCGGTGTGTAATGAGTAATCTTCGTATCTACACTACCAGTGGCGAACGACGAATCTATGCGATGGATCCCCAGAACACCACACCCCTAGTAGGGATCGTGTGCCACTGTAAATTAAGGCAAGTGTTGTAGCGCTCAACAACAGTCCTCCAAATTGTGACACGATTGACATCTGCTCCGAAAGAAAGGGCAATACAAAGACAATACACTCCCGCTCTTAACTCTCCACGTTGCAATCTGCAGACACAACGGAAGACGAATACATCGATGTTGAGGTGTTGATGCCAGAACAACTGAAGATTTTCTCGATTGCAGAATTGTTTTTTTGTTAAACTCTGGAAATGCTCTAGAGAAGTTGTCACATGTCCCTGTAGGGTGTGCAAGGATGCCGCTCGTGCCTGTCTGACAATAAAACAGTCCTCCCTTCTGGATGGGGTAATCAAGAACAGGCCCCGCTGTGTATGGATATGTTCGCGTGTCCATTTGCACTAGACAAGATCGATGTATTCCGAGCACCCTCAGTGTCGCGTAATTCATGCGCCGTCCTCCATTCTTTCGCAACCCGGATTCAAACTCTGTGAAAACCCAGCATTTGTTCGTACGACTGTCTCGTACGTCTTCTTGGCATGCCTGTCGCTCATTTGTCACTCCTGGGAAGCGGTATGCGCGTTTCGCGTTATATGCGTTGTTCTGAGGATTATTTACATACACCACTTCAAGGACGACGGTAGAAACCTCTTGCGACCTATGCACACGTACCATCGCAATAAATTTGCATGTTTGCATATCATACATCGATGCAACTGTTTATTAACTTCCATGATTATTGAATTATTTTTGCTAAGTGCACGAATATTTTATGGCAATGAGTGGCAATGAGTATATATTTTAATGCAGACGAAGTTTATCTCAGACGTTATATGAATACGTGTACATATGGTCATTGAAACAAACATATCGTTACGCGCAGATGGCCGCACTAGCCGCGGGCACTGTGTTACCTTGTTATGTGCGGACCCAGCTATGTGGGGGGTGACCCCCCCCCNGACACGATCACTGTTCCGTCGCTGAGTTGCAGGGCACGATTTATAGTGTAATTGTTATTCCATGCAGATGCAAGAGAAAATTTGTCACGTGGTTGGGCATAATCGAACAAGCCCAGAAAGGTGGAATTCTACCATATGGTGTCGTTATAGCAAGGGCTTCGATCTTTTCAATCTCTAACAGTTTGCCAATAAGGATGGTTAATTTATCTGACAGTGTTATCTGTCTTGAGAAGGGGGCCACGACATGGGTTACCAAGCAGGCCTTACAGGTTCTTCCAAATGTTCCAGAAGCTTCAATGCCACAAAATATCGAAGTCTTCTACCAGATGCTTTGGGAGGACTGCTGACAAGAACAAGAGAAAACCTGAGCTGGCGATAAGAGAAGGCTGTCTCAGATTCACTTCATATAAATAGGGGCACTTGATCCTATTAGCACAATGACTTTGGCAGAACTAATGTTACATGCCATCACATCGACACAGGGGAAGCCAGGTCCATAAAGCATCCACCAAGACGACTACCACTAGCGAGGTGGTTGACTTTATTCTGAAAGAGATGAAGGATTAGGATGTGATAGAACCATCAGCCAGTCCACGGTCTTCTTCCAGTGTGCTTGTTAAAGTTAAATATGGCTCTATGAGATGTTGTGTTGATTACCACCAAATTAATTAAGTGAGTAAAAAAAATTCTTATTCACTCCTGACATACCACACACTGAACAGTCTAGCAGGTTCACAGTGGTTTTCTACTTAAGACATGAAGAGAGGGTACTGGCAATGCGAGGTTTATCCAGAAGACAAAGAAAATACTACTTTTTGCGTCCAAGGGAATGTAACTTGGCCATTCAAGGTTATGCCCTTTGGTCTATGCAATACTCATGCTACATTTCAATGACTGATGGAGAAAGTCCTGCCCTTAGACATTTTCCAGGTGTATTTAGACGACATTCAGGCCACAGTAAGAACATTTGAAAAGCACCTGAATGCCTAGACTCAGTGTTTCAGAAACTAGCTGCAACCAACATGAAATTAGTTCCTAATAAATGCCACCTTTTCCGAAAGAAAATTAATTTCCTGGGCCTCCACCAACTAGTAAAACTTAAGTGTGAAGTTTCCTGCGCTTATGTGCTTACTACCATCGATTTGTGCCAGGGTTCATCGCGTTCGTCAAGCCTCTGCATAGACGGAATGAGGCAAAAATAAAATGTTATTGGATCCCGGAGTGCGAAGTTGCTTTTAATAGGCTAAAAGAAATTCTGATGTCTCCAACAGAGCTGTGCTTCTCGAGTAGAGAGGGTGAAATAATTCTGGGCACTGATGCTTCTGATTTAGTCATTTGGGCTGTGTTATTTCAGATCCAGGATGAAAAGGAGAGGCCACTGAAATACTTCAGTAAGGTATTACACAAGCCTGAGAGAAATTACTGTTTAAGACGCAGGGAGCTTCTTGCCATGGTGATGGTTATTGCACATTGTCACATACTTTTATGGCAGACACTTTACCCTAATAACAGATCAGGCTTGATTACACTGGCTACTAAATTTCAAGAACCCTGGAGATAAAATAGCCCAGCGGATGCAGTACCTGCAAGAATATGACTTCGAAATAAATCACAGATCTGGGCGCCTTCGCAGCAATGTGGATGCACTCTCCAGGAGACCATGCGAACCATTCTGTCGTGATTGTGAACACCTGGAAGAAAACGGTGGTGTATAATAGAACGCAAGAAGGACAAGAATGCAAGGCTCTGTATATTGCAACGGGTAACCTACATGGGACGATAATGACATTAGTAATGATCAGCTAAGTGATCACACCTTGCATCCAGTATTGGAGAGGATAGAAGCCAGGTTTCGACCAAGACGGGAAGAGATATCCAGCCTATGTCCGACACTCAAGACATATTGGGCCCGGTGTAATTCACTTGTACTGAAGAACGGTGTGCTTTACAGAAACTGGGAAAGTAATGATGGAAAAAAAACCATTTACAATTGGTCCTACTAGAGTGCCGAATCCCAGGAGTACTAAGAGAACTGCACAACACAGCAGCAGGTGGTCACTTCGGGGTGAATAAGACCCTCGACAAAGTACGACTGAGATTTTATTGGCTGCATTGTCGGGAGGATGCTGAGAAGTGGTGCCATCTTTGTGATGCCTGTGCTACAGGGAAGGGTCCGAGGATTAAGGGACGAGGTCCCCTTCAGAAATAGAATGCTGGGACCCCATTTGAGAGGATGGCAGTGGACATTCTCGGACCATTACCAGTGACTGAGAAGGGGAATCGGTACCTTCTAGTAGCGCATTACTACTTCACAAAGTGACCCAAGGTCATGCCAGTTCCAAACCAAGAAGCGGTCACTGTACCTGATGCCCAGGTAGAACATGTTTTCTCCAGGTTTGGAGTGCCACTCGAGCTTCATTCTTACCAAGGATGAAATTTTTAAGCAACTCTTATCCAAGAGGTAGCGAAGATTTTAGTAATGAAGAAAACTCATACCACAGCATTACACCCTCAGTCCGACGGAATGGTCGAGAGGCTAAATTGTATCCTGGAACCGTACATGGGATCATGGAGGAAGACAACCTGGTTTAGGACCTGCTGGTGACCTGCTGTTCAGATATCCAGAGGAAAAAGAAGCAGTCACCTCAGGTTATACCATTAAGCTGTGTAAAAAAAAAATTCGACATTCAAGTATTTGCCCGGAGGCACCTTAAAATTAACAGTGAGAGAATGAAAACACGATATGACCAAAGAATTTCTCCAAAGGAGGAAGGGATATTTCCCGAAACTACAGAAATATTGGGAAGGCCTGTACAGGATCCTGAAAAAAATCGATCATGTGGTCTACTGGATTTGTCGAAAATGCTCTCGGGCGAAGCCTAAGGTTGACCACGTCGAAAGACTGGTGCTGTACGAAGGTCCAGATGTTGGAGAGTCTGTGCGTGACGAACAGACTTGAGGAGAAGACAGTGTTACGCGCCGACTACCGCACTAAGAGCGGGCACTGAGTTATTTTGTTATGCGCGGACGCGGTTCTGTGTGGGGTGACTCGCCTGGACCCCCTCCCCAACCCTTTCCTGTTTGGCAGATGCGCTCTCTATCTCATCGCTGGGTGGCCAGAAATGATTGACAGCGGACCTAGTTGGCATCCCAACCCCTCCTCCCCCTGCCGGAGGAGCCAACGACTTGTGAGGATGGACAGGAATATTCTGGTACCTATGTCTTTCAGCGCAACGCGGCTTTTGCAGAAATTTCTTGGCTATGGCCGACAATATATATGCCACCGCAGTTGGAGGGCCGGCAGTCTTTGCGGTAGCCATCTGACTGATGTGTTATAATCGAGTGAAGTCTGGTGCAGCGAGAGACATCGGTGAAGAGGACGGACGACAGAGAATATTGCGAGACGGTGGCAGATGAGGTGTTTGTGGTGTGAACGGACGAGAGGCATGATACCCGACGAATAGAGGGTTACTGTGCATGAGGGCGCTCGGAGATCTCTAGAACATTCCGAACTTTTGGGATATGAGCTGAAATAAGACGGGACTGTATGGACATGTGATGTGGACTTTATTGTAAATATTGGAACTGTAGAATATGCACATATAGTTTATAAAATAATTCGGTATGTTTTGGTATACCGTTTATTGGTACTGACTTTAGTTATTTAATTGCACTAATTTATTGGAAATGATTATAAATAGTATTGCTTGCATTTTTAAACTGTAAATAACAAGTTATAACAATTTATTGTGAGATATTGAGTTGAGAGTATTTTGTTTGCAGTTATTGTAAATATATTTAGGAAATTATAATTAACTCTTTTATTTAATATAATTTAGACATCCAGCCCTTAAAAGACCTGATTAGGTCCACTGACATTAAGAGAATTGTGTCAATACGTATGGTCATTGAACAACATTTTTTCGCTACATAAACTGTTTACGATATCTCGTCTCGAGACAAACAGCTATAAATAATAATTTATCATGTACTGGTGACTACGAATGAATATATTGTTTCAAAATTCAACCCACAAAAATAAAGTGTTGCCGAATTTGTGTTTTCTTAAATTGCTTAGAAATTCTTCCTATCGTTTCAAAATTGTCACAAAAATAAACTCGTAAATTTTTCTAAAGGATTTTGAAAATAATAAATTCCATTTATGAGTTTTAGAACTGTCCAAAATCAATTTAGAAATAATTTTCTCGAATCTTATACATATAGAAAAATTGTATATGCTTTACCCGAACCTTTTACAGCTCCGTATATTAAATATCTTACACGTTTTCGTATGATGCATATTTGGTTCATTACTGCCATATAACGTTAAATATTTTTGCTCATTGTTCCTGTTTCATTAGTACAGGTATTTTCGTTTCCAATCCCTGAACTAGAATTGTTCTGATATGTTTCGGGCATGTAAACAAACGTCCCTACTTTTACTCTGGTAGTCAGATTGGAGGCAGCTTACGCACTAACTTAATCTTAATTCATAAAAAAAAAAAACTTTTGCAACCAGTACTCTCATAATCTTTTGCATCATCACACGTAGAACTGTAATTCTCACAACACAGTTAGAGAGATATGTGCATCTTTCCTACTCTTCCCCTCGACTGACGGGGTATTTATTCACACAAACGGTCTCACGTCCCTTCAGGAAGCCACTCTCTATACAGGATTATTCTAAAATTATGGGACAAGCATTGAGGGGTGGTAAAGCTCACTAAAAAAAACAATTATTGTATAGGAATATATGGGCGGAAGTGATGCGTTGAGGCACAAACACAAAAACATAACACATTAACGGAAACATAAAATGTTCATTAGCAGCATACTTAACGAGTGATTCCGTACAGAAAATGTTAAAACAGTTGCTGGAAATGCATCCACCAACAGTTACGCATGCTTGGCGACCTCTACATATGGCGTGATTGGCTGACAATGGTGGCGTGCGTGAAATACCCGGCGTATTTGAATCTGTTCGCCAATCACTTCGCCGACGCTACCAAGCTTGCATTACTGTCGGTGGTAGCAATTTTGAGCAATTATTATAAACATTGCTGTTAAAAGGCATTTAGCGGCGACGTTGTAAATACACAATTTGTTGCATTTCATGTGTTATTTTTGTGTTTGTGCCTCAACGCGTCACTCTCGCCCATATATCCCTATACAATAACTATTTGTTTTAGTGAGCTCTACCACCTCTCAATGTCTGTCCCATGATTTTATAATCGTCCTGTATATGTGGGTCTTTATATTTATCACCACATACCCTGACATGGAGAGATAATGTCAGTTTAGCGAACTGGACTGTAAAGAAACACAGGGGTGAATAAACGTACAAAGAGAAACACTGCGCGTCATAAATTTCGTTGCGTGTACACTGTTAAAAATTTCAGTAGATTTACTGAAACTTTTACCAAGATGTATAGTTTATTTGCGGAAAGGCACTCCGTAATGACAAATAACGGAAATGAACTCCGTAAATATAAAATACGGAAGCTCTTCGTATTCTTACGGCTTCGATTTTGAGACACGAACAATCCATATGATACCTGAAGCGTATAAAATCCCATCTTCACAATACTACTTCTTGTAAAATAGTAGAAGGTGAGTGTCAAACCACTCATGGAGTTCGTTAATTCTTGTTCGAATTCTCTACAGGACAAAACCTTCTGTATACACAGTGAAACATGCACATAGCAAAAATAAAACCATTTTTTTTGTAAAATCTTNTACAGGACAAAACCTTCTGTATACACAGTGAAACATGCACATAGCAAAAATAAAACCATTTTTTTTGTAAAATCTTTTATAAACCGTAAATATAGTAAGCGCTCTAACACAACTTGAAACTAAGGCAGGCGCGTTCGTCACTTTAATGTAAAATCCATATTTACGAAATACTTCGTGAAACAAGTGGTAGAGAAGTGGTTCGAGTTGTTGATTGAATTATTCGATTCATGTTCGAATCCTACTACAGGACAGAATATTCAAACCTTTTTTGGATTTCTCTGTTATACACAGTGAAATAAATTGCTAAAAAAAATCGTTGACTCACTAAAAAGTCTAGTAACTAAGAAGTGAATGCATCATTCTGCATACATTTCGTATTTATAACATTAATTCTTTGTCCGATTTTTTTTTTCCGAGTTCAAATCCCGCCACCTGACAATTTTTTTATATTTTTAGTAGTCATTCCTACACGCAGTGAATCACACACATAACTAAAGTAAAACATATTTTTGTTATCCTTTTTTAAGAGTAGATTTTTAAAAAAACTTGTAGGCTTGTGGACACGTTTTGTGAATTTACGGACATTTATTTAAAAAACGCGGAGGAAGCGTTTTTGAAAAAAACAAAAAAGAGACCGTAATTTAACGCAGATATCTGGATAATTTGTAAACGGTATTTTTCGTAATTTTACGGACATTTATTCTAACAGTGTAAATCTCGAAGACATTAAAAAATATTTTTTTTAAGGAACATTGAGTTAAGAGGTAATATAATTGTTATTGTTGTTATTCTGTTGTAACATAATTTTACTGATATTTTTATAATTAATACAATTAACACGTTGTCTCAAAGTTGTATTTCAATGCTGCAATTTTTAAAATTACAGACAAATTATGAATGCTTCAAAGCATCTGCATCTTTAGTGAAAAATTCTTTCTGAAATATTACTCGCGAACACTGAAACGACTTGTTTAAATTGATTTTGTTGTTCTTATAACTACTGGAAACCCAAGTTGAAAGGTCTTGAAGGAGACATCATAACATCATGGTACCATTTATGCAGAATTAAATACACTTATTAAGTAAGGCTGAGCACTGAGGCATATTCAGTTAACAAACATGCAAAAAAATCAACAGCGTAATGAATGTCATTAAGCACGAGATTCAATACGGCGTGTGAGGTCAATGCAGGCGTCTGCCTGACGCCCTGTAGTCACACAGAGCTGGTGGTACCTACCACAGTTCTTACTCCAGATGCCGACGGAGTTATTCTAGTATTTTGGCAGGTTGCGTATGCTGTAAGAGATTGTGTCCTGGCCGGTCGCGAATTTGATCAACTGGCGATAGACGCGGTGATCTCCCAGACCAAGGTGTGGTGTACGCACCTGGCAGAGCGTGTTGCCCGATCACCGTGGACATGCATGATCGGTTGCAGAACGCCGCCAGGAGAACGCTGAGTGGGTGGTAATGCGACCTGGTGAGGTATCGGTGGCCTGACAGCGCGCCCTGCTCAAACGCAAGACTTGTCCCTGAGTCGTAACTCAATGGCTGCCCAAGCCAAAACTGCAGGCGCATGAGACTTGCGCGGTAAACATGAACACGCGTGCCTGATACCGACGCTCACTTCTGCGATGCCAGCTCAGTCGTCAACAACCAGAGTGCAAGTGTGATTTGTTGGGAAGAACAACGCGACATCATTCGTGTAGCCTCTACCGACTGTTATGGTGTGATCAGGCCTTAGCTGAACGGCTTGCCTGATCACACCTTCAAACATTCAACCTGGAAACGAGCGGAATTGCAACGCCACTATTTGGTCGTCGATCCTTGCGAAAGAAGACAGTTGCATAATTCCCCTCCACTGGTCACTGAGCTGGGCCGCAGAACCGCGCGCTTGATATAGGCCGGCGTAACACCCGGAACGAGCGTCTTTCATCTTTAGTCCTTTGGGCGTCGACCCGACCAGCGAAGCAGACCAGGAAGATGGGTGTGTCCGGCCGGCGTTAACCGTCTCGCAGGATCAGCCTCCGGCTGCAACAAGGTGATGACGAGTCATTATTGAGCTACGTCCCTAAATACTTTCAAGTACGAGCTAACTGAAAAGATTAGTTCGTAACACGACGTTCTGTGCACGACTTTACCTGTACTGTCTTGTACAGCGTGCGGGGCAATCGAGTCTCCTGTACCTGTGCCTTTGAGGTGAAACAGGAGTAGAATCCAGAGCAACATGCGGTATGCACAGCGCCCAGCACTAGTTTTTTTTGTTACAGACACAAACAAAGCCACGTCAGGTATTATTTCGCCACTTCAGATGTTGGAGTAATCCATGCTGTGCACACCGGCCAGTCCCATAAAGTCTGAACCCAGGCAATAATTGGCACCGCAGTGCTCTAATCGGCTGCAGTTGAATGCGATCCAATAGAAGGAGATTGCGCTCCTTGCAATCGCGGTGGGTGGGCGTGGTTACCACCTCACCTGTCAACAGCGTCGTGCAGAGTTGAATCTGCACGCGCCACCTTGATGGGGCCGAGGACTATCCAACCTCTACGAGCGCGCTTCGTAAACGAGTCCTCTTACTGGGCGGACCAGACCGACTCAAAATCAATTGGCGCAGAGAACGCCGGGATTGTAATCCAAACTCTTTCAGTCGCCGATGGATGGTCCTCTGGGGCACTGCACTCCATGGCGTAGGCTTCGCGTTCTTTTACTTGATGTGTTGAGCCAGAACCATACCCATACGATGTACGACATTCTCCTGTCTATGTCCTAATAGAACGTTATACATTGCTCACTACACGGCTGACATCAGAGGCTATTCTTCAAACCGTCCAACTGGTCTCCCCACTGTTAGACCTCGTTTAAATGCTAAACGGAAATACAAGGGTATTGTATTGTTTTTTAAAGAGCTTTTTAAATAAATAAACAGTGAATTTGCTCAACTACCCAATAACGTGCATTGTTTTTCGCTTCTGTTTCGTTGTAGCTTTTCCTTTGAATTGTATTTATCGTTGTATGTTGCAGTGTCAGATCTAGTAGCATGAGATCCTTTCGTCTGTAAACTTTGCCGTAATAGCTAATCAATGAGTAAACAACATTAAGATCTCAGGAAGTTGTAACAGAATTTCTCCGCGTATTTTCTCGACACAGGTATCTGTGCGCCCAGCTGGATGACTTTGTTGATCTGTGCCGCGGCAGACAGCTGTGCGCATGCGTCGAGATAAACACAACTTTGGAAACACCTGCTACGGTTTGTTCCGTGT
Source organism: Clitarchus hookeri (assembly GCA_002778355.1). Classification (NCBI taxonomy): domain Eukaryota; kingdom Metazoa; phylum Arthropoda; class Insecta; order Phasmatodea; family Phasmatidae; genus Clitarchus; species Clitarchus hookeri. The sequence continues at coordinate 215,948 of NQII01004042.1, forward strand.
GGTGGTTTGTCGCGAGTGTTTTGGTTGCCTTTACAGGTGGTTGCAAAGTTCTTTGAAACCAAAATGTAAGCAAAAATGCTAACCGAGAATGGACACGTGATGATCATTAGCAGCTTAATTACACTTATTCCGATTATGTAACACCAAACATACTCAAGTACAAAAATCCAAGTTCGCCGTAGGAGTTAAGTCTAAGATATTTATGTTATATTTATGTTAATTTGCCTCGCAGACATTCCGTTCCTTGAAAAATTGTATGATATTACGAAATATTTACTAATATTTTTAATAACTTGCAAATAGGTGTAAGAATTTTGTGGCCAATGATTATTTCCATCTAGAGTCGTCCCCACAATTAGTACGCCAAGCGCAGTAATTTCTCCAGTACGTTGCCTTCTAAGGAATGAAGTTTTGAACCGGTTTTTCTCGACTCCGTTGTTAGTCTTGACTGTAATTCATAACGTTCACGTTATTGCAGACAGGCTTCCCTTTTCTGTTCCAGTACACTAGCGGCGCTGTCATTTTATATCTACTGTAGTGCGGTGCTTCAGGTGGAATTCACGTAAAATATTTCGAAGTCCGTACTGTTAAAAAAATTAGAAGTGACAAGTTCAAGGGAATCTCAATTTATTGGTTTTCTCTAGTTCGTTGAATAATTTATTATCTTTCATTACATTTTTTAGTTTTTCTTACTTATACAAAATATTATATTCATTTGTAAAACAATCATAAGTTAAAATTGAAATCATAACTTTCTAGTTCTAAATAATTTTAGAAATAAAAATTTTGTTTAGTTTATAAAAATGATATAGTGGTAAGATGGAAATGATTGCGAGTGTAATATAATTCATTAGCACTGAAAATATGTTATAACTTCTAGATAGTTGTTAATGTGAAATTATAGAAAAGCACTCTAATAAATATTGTAAAATATATTTTTAATTAAATTGAAATTATTGACATTTGTACATACATTAACTATCATCCAAGTGTATTCCATAATATGGAGCTGCTTTCTAGAAATTTCAAAGTCACTTTTCAAACACTGAGTCTTCAAAATTTTGCAACTCAGAAATATGTAGTTTCCCATCACTGCAAATTACATCCTTGGTGCATTCATTATAAACAGATGAAAGAGGTAAGCTGGGTAATACTAAAATTTTCATAATTCATTTTTTTTTTTAGTTGAATTTATTTATATTTGTTTTTGCGTACAAGTACGTCACCCTCTGTAGCCTTCTCTAGCAAAAATATTATTTATTCTGTAGATAGTTGTCCATTCTTTTCTTGCTCAGCGCAAGATTTGGGTGCCTGAAATGATCTTCTCTCCGTCCAAAGCTCTCTCGCTGTAGCCGGGGCCGCGGTGGCTCAGTGGCTAGGGCACTCGCCTCCCACCAAGGTGAACCGGGTGGGGTCGCTCCCGGATTTTCGCACGTGCTGGACGATGCCGCTGGTCGGTGGGTTTTTCTCGGGGATCTCCCGTTTCCCCCACCCTTGCATTCCTGCTTCATATCCACCTCGCTTCACTCTCTAATATTCTGTTTTCGTTAAGGAAACGGCTTGTAGCCCAGCAAATACAATACGTAATTTTCTAGTTAAATACGTAATTAAAATTATACAAATGGCTCTGCGTCCATATGAACGGTAAGCACTGTGGTATTGGCTGATTGCTGTTAAAATTGAGCAATTTTGAAGGCCATGTTTTAGATATAATTTTACAATTTCGTATCCTTCCCCCATATGCAAAAATTAACATTGCCATGAACTGGATCACGTTATTTATCCGTTGATCACATCCAACTAAAATTTTAGGTGCGGTTAATATTATACTTATATGCCGTCTTAATTTAATGTGAAATAAAACAAAAAAAAATGTTTCACTGTCTGAAGGTTTTGGGTTTCAATCCTGGGTATTAATTTAACATAAGCCATAAGTTAGTTTGTAAGCCGTCCCTTGATAAGCCTTCAGGCATAACCCCTGGAATGTTAATAAGCCCTTTCCAATACAATAATATAGAATTTTCATTGTCTACAAATTAAAAATATAATTTAAAGTTTAACACATGCTACGTAAAGACACATAACTACTTTTCGTGCATCGATGCCAACTTAAATAGGCGCATGCCAGTCAATGTGACCGTTAAAATACATGCGGTTATGGTCAGGGACTTTTTTTGAAGGTTTATTTGTAAAGGGCTCATTGAGTGAAAGGCGATAATTCCATATTTATGTTACATCGTCAAATTTTTTACCTCTGCTTCTGCATTTGCGCATTAACAGCGTGGTAAGTGCGCTACCAGCACTGAGTCAAAAACATAAATTGTAGTTACCTTGCTTTGCAAACCACAAAAAAACATAGCTGATGGTGAGGGTATATAGAACGACAACACTGAGCCACATAACTTAATATTTCCGATAGTACGATAATTTGTAATTTCCAAGAACTTCGGATATTTTGCTACTACAACGTCACAAGTTGTTTTGCCGAAGAATTCCGTGATTAAAATTCCATCGTTGTGAACCATTTTGTGAAACCTGGGGGTCAGTGGAGAGTTAAGGATAAAATATAAAAAAAAGCAGGAGAATCAGTTGATAGCTGAAACACATGCTCAACGTCGCTATGACACTGCCCGATACCAGGAAAACCTGCAGACTCTCCACAAAACAATTTATAATTGGTTAATCGCCCGTAATGCTTCCATAGAGTTAATTTGTAGCTGCTGCACTTGTCCTTTGTATTGATTATAACACAGTGCTTATTTTGTGACCGGTGCAAAATTTATACGTACGAAATCGTAGACGCAATATAATATTATTTGATACACCGGCTCGCTTCTTTTTGCCATGGTCGGTGCTTCGTGCAGACACGGGTGCGGTTCACAATAGATCGCGTTTTTTTTTAACTCTGAAGTTACCTGGCCGCAGAAAACCGGACTGCCGACCATAATAGATGATCTGAGTACGCGGTCAACACTTTCAGCAACGCGGCAAGCACGCTAACCGTGTTACTTAACTTGACTCCGCGAAATCACTTCAGCGACTTACAAGGTGAGAAACTGAAACTGCTGCATCTTGAATCTCCTCCGCTCAACGTGACTGAGATGAAGGAAAGGGGGAAGAAATCCTTGTGTAATTACGGCAATCACGGTAACGAATGTTTTCCCCGAGGTCGATGACACCTCCGCTGCTGCCGCGGCTTGCCGGTAGCGCTCTTGCGGCCGCTGACGGAATTAAAAAAAAAAAACATCGCAACCGACCTTGACCGCAACGTTGCTTGGCTTGGCCGGCGGCCATAACGTCAACAGCGAGGTGTTTTCGTCGGCGGCCAGTCGTTAACGCAGAACTCGCTCCTGTCGCCCGAAACCAGTATGACGTACAGGTNTCCACCTTGCTTCACCGCTATTGGCTCTCTCCCTCTTGCTGACCACGACAGTATCTCAACATGACGCAGGCTTTGCGTAGGCACGTGTTTCATGTGTGGACGAGAATTGTCCTGTTGAAATACTGTGTCAGGGTACTGTCTCTTTAAGGGTAACACATGGAGAGGCAGATTGTCACTGCAACGCTACTGTGCCGTCAGGGTTCCCCATATCACTACCATAAGTTATCTGAAGCCCTACGGCTCCCTACACCATGATGCTGTCCACAACATTTGCAGGTTGCATCGTTTCTCCGAGGCGTCATCGTATTCGTAAACCACAGTCACCCGCGATAATGTAGAACCGAGATTCATCTCTGAACATGATGCGATGCCACTTTACATCACTCCGTGCCTACCGGTAACACCACCACTACAAACTCCGTCGTCTCTGGTCTGATGTGTGTGAGTGAGTGAATGAAGAGATTTGGACGGCTCTCAACATATCAACCTTGAAAGCCGACGAGGGTGAAGCGAGGTGAGGATGGAGCAGTGCCGGAATATTCAAAGGCGGGGTAAACGGGAGATCCCCGAGAAAACCCGCTGACCAGCGGCATCGTCCGGCACGATTCCCACATGCGAAAATCCAGGGGCGACCCCACCGGGAATCGAACCCGGCTCGCCTTGGTGGGAGGCGAGTAGTCTAACCACTACTCCACCGCGGCCCATCTGGTCTGATGTCAAAGGCAGCTTTTGCGTGGGGCATTGAAGAGTATCCAGTAACTAGTTATCGGAAGGCTGGCACCGATACCATGGGTTTGTGCAGTCCTTGGCGCACAGTACGGTGAACCTCCCCTGGTTGTGGTCTTTCTAGGTCAATCGTAAACTTCTCGACATGCGTGTGCGTCCTCTCATATCCATCGGTTCCAACATAGGGATTCTATGGCATCGGAATGTTTCACACGCCTTCCAAGTTCAAGATACCTACGCCCACCCAGTCTAATGCAGACTCCTAATGTGGCCGCCTTCAAACTTCGCAAAATTCTGATAACGCTATCTAATATGTTTACGAGGAATATTCTGTGCTCGGTGACCTTTCCACGTGTGTTGACCGACTGAGTAACGTTCCACGCATGCCTTTTAACACTGTTGCTTAAATATTTATGGAATCACTAATGCATTATGGCGGCAGTTCTGTATGTAATAAACCCTCATAACTTTACTAATTCACCAATACAGCGATTATGTGTAAATGTACCAAATTACATACATTTTGGCCCATTCCTTCCGGGTGGTGTACATTTTGTCCATTAAAAATTCGTTTTCATACCAAATAAAAAATATATTATTGATTCTTGCCTATAAACAAACGCTGCAGGACGTTTGCTAATATAAGAAGTGTGGAAGACGACATGAGTCTGTCTCTTTTGAGTCATTGAGAAACGCAGATGTCTTCTGCTGCAACTTCGTTTTGCGTCACTTCAGAGCAGATAAGTACACAGATGAAACTTCGTGGGGGGTTCCTTTTGATGTAGGGCGTACCCATTCTCTGATTGGCTGCGCGAGGCTCTTGAAACGGGCCATGTTTCTGATCGGCTGCTGCATGCTGTGATGTATTCGTTATGGGCTGGGCTTTCGACTTGCGAATAGGCTGTCAGGCGTATGTTGGCGAATGACGTTATGTTATTTTGCTGGCCAGTGAAGCGATTTCGCTGGCGTGTGAGGCTGGAATTCGCGGCAAAAGCGGCTACTTAATCTCTGTATTCTTAAGTATTCTGTGTCCTCACATTACGAGTTGGTTAAAACCAACTTAAAATAAATAGCAAACATTCAGACGTTGTCTTCTGCCGAGCTGCTGTCTGTGTCAACAATTGTTTTTTTAAAGTTGTTTTCATCTGTTAAAAACGCAGGAGTATCCTGGCCATATGATAAATACTATTCACTGTTTAAAAATTTTCAAATGATATTTTTTTCGTTTAATAAAACATTTTATTTTATGTCCATACACTTTTTGCACTAAATCCTTTTATCGACACAGATTACCACATCGGCGACAAAATAAACAGAAAACACCATCAACGCAATTTATAACATGCAAGTATTTGTATTACTGATACCAGCTATTTTGAAATGTAAGTTGGCAGCGTTTAAGCTGTCGAACTGTTAATCCGTGACACATAAGTTATGGTTAGTTGCAATCAATAAACGCTAATATATGCTCTAGGTAAGAAAAAATTATTTTTCTTGGTGTACAGTCGTCGACTGGCGCTGGTTTGATGAAGACGATTTATAAGTAGAATAACCACAACAGCTAACTGGCTGTTTGATTTGCGTGTTTGTGTCGCTATCAATCACTACAGGCTACTGATTTCTTCTGCCAATGGTTGTAAAATCTTGGTCAGAGAACTTTATAGTAGTTGTGACCACACTGTGTGTGATAATTTATGTTTAACAGAGGAATTATTTATTTATATTTTTTTTAGCCATGTGCATGTGCGCGTTACATTTTTTTACCACTCGCTAAAATAGAAAGTAATTAGACTGAAATCGTCCTTTCACTGCAATTACGAGAACCAATAAATAAAATATGGCCGTTAGCAAGCCACTGGCACAAAATAACAACGCCAAAAATTATTCGCTGATGATCCTGTACGGTAGTGCTGGCATTTAGTTCCTTCCAAATTACGAACATGTGCTTCCACATGTACGTTTCGCAGGAAGTTTTTCGAAAACAATATAATATCTGTAATATTACCGTTAATCTTAACAAACTTAGGAATCGATTATGAAAAGAGATTCATATTATACAGTACCATTGTGATATTATCGGGTTTTCTGCGTATTAAACCTCTAATGCTTTCGATGCGAAGGAAATAAATCTAATTTATGAATAAAGTAATTAGCGAACAACTTACGAAGTCAAGCTAAGAGAAATATTGGTTATTTTAAGTGGTGTTCCTTGGCTAATTTTATGATAATTTGGCGTATCCTATGTATAAGTTACTTTATCCACTGCTAATATAATTGTCGGACCAAACAAGAGTGCAATTTCTCTTGGGAAAGTAGACGCATTCTCCCGTCCCGCTTCAACGTCACTCATGACATAAGAAAGGAATCTTTATCACCTTATTGACGTATGAATAAAGTACATTACTAGGAATAATACGGCGGCTCCCAGAAGCAGTAAAAATTGGCGAGGAACTGAGAATCTCAGGAACTGAAGAATATTTAACGCGGACATCCTGCACTCCAGACACGTGCGCGCCCAGGTTCACAGGCGAACACCTCAGAAGCCTGTGCTAGAGGTTGTGAAGTAAACCAACTATGTACGAAACAAAACAGGTCGGTCTAACACTAAGAGGCTTCTAATAGCTAAGCTTATCCTCGAATACGTACACTATAAAAATAATGTAAAAATGAAAAATAGGTAACCAATTTAAATTTTATTGTTTTTTTATGACACTTGTATTTGAGTCAAGGTATCCACAGATAAATTAAATTTTTAGTGTGGCGGAAGGGTACATATTTATTCAGAAAAAATATTAAGGAACTAGCCAGGAATTCTAGAAGTTGTGTTTATACTTCAGCAGCGGAAATGAAGATCGCCTGGCTTCAGGTAACAGTATTTTAGATGTGATGAATGACTCCCGGTGAGGTAAACTTAGGCCTGGCACTAATCGCAACAAGGCTTACAAACATGCACCAGCCAGTATTAGACCATAGGTTTAAAATGAGAGAAGCTGGTTTTCCTCTTCTGCGTGTGTGCTGAAAACTACCTCATCAGCCGCTAGCAAATTTACGCGGTGAAACAGCGATGCGTACGGTTTTTTTTTTTTTGCCAACAGAGTTAATTTTTTGGCTCGTTGAGGTGAATTGAGCATTTATGTAAATACTGTTTAAAAGCCACATTTTGCCCATTCCCCACCCTTCGTCTTATGTAAAATCAACATTACCATGCACCCAAAGACTTTATACATGCGTCGATGAAGTGTAACATGAGTTTTTTAAGGATGTAAAAATGTTACCTATATGCTAATTATTATATTTACGTTTATAAAATGAAGATGGACTACTTTAAATTAATTCAATAAGTTCAAATTCAAACATCATACTTTTAATAAAAACTTAATTCTTGCAACTACTTTGCATAATTATTTGACAGCAGAACTGTCACTGTTCCAGTTACACTGAAAATAAGTATTATCAGACAAGTGACAGAAGTAAAGTTCCGTAATCGGGTTTGACAGTATTAGCAACCAAAAATATGTACTAGCATCAGAATTCTCTGTTAGTTTATTAAATTTCTGCTTGTTGCGGGAAGAAAACGAATACTGCTGACGTTTTTTTGTTTAAGGATTAATCTGTTATGTAGCCGATACAGGACGTTCTGTTACCATAGCTACATGTATAGCTCCTGAGACAACTACAAACAGGAACTCAAATATTTATGTTGGCACTACTGTCTACTTTAACAATACTTAGATGGTACCGGCGATCTGATGTATTGTTTTTCCTGTACTTACAGCCCGCATGGGTCCCTAGAACCACATTTTTTGTAAGCGCAAAGTTTATATATAATAACCAGTAGATGCTGCGTTAGGCACAGATCAGCCACATCCATCCAAAATACGCGATGTAAACTGAATTTCGTCCTGTGTGAAAGTCCCTAATTTTGGTTCAAAAAACACCAGATGAACAAAAATAAGCTGGTTAAAGAATAACCTGGACTTGAATTTTCAAAATACCACTGGTTTTTTTTTTTTTTTAAAGAAAATGTACTTTGGTAAATAGAATATATTCTAGTTTCAATTACTTCAATACGGCCAAAGTAACTTTACTTAAAAAAAAAATTAATTATTATGCTTATGGTGAGTCCAGATAACGTAAATTTGTCCGTTCTAGAGTTCAAAAGCCGGTAATATTTGCACTAAAGAATTGTTTACTGCGCAACTGGGGCCGCGGGGGCTGATCTGTTAGCCTAGTCACTTCCAACCAAGGTGAACCTGGTTCAATCCCCAGCCGGGTCACTCCCGGATTTTCGCAAGTGCAAATCGTGCCGGACGATACCACTGGTCGGCGGGTTTCCTCGGGGATCTCCCGTTTCCCACGTCCTTGCATTCCGGCGCTGCTCCATCCTCGCCTCGTTTCACCCTCATCGGCTCTCAAGACCTCGTTGTTAAGAGCCGCCTCAACTCAACTCGACTCCACTGTGTGGCTGGCCACGCTCGCAGTTGAACCAGGTTCCCCCTCCCACACACACAACGCCGCAGATAGCTCTAGTTCACCCACACCACCTCGATCGCACTGAGACGAGGTAAAAAAAAAAATCCCTTGCTGTTTTACGAGCGCCCGCGCAATGAATCTCCCGTGGAGATCTCAAGACGTCTGCCCAACGATTCAGTGTGGGCAACATCGGAAACGCTAACGCTCGTCTTCCTGCTCGTCTGCGCCGGTAATGGTGGCAGTAAACTTTATCACCTCCTTAGAAAGTGTGCTGGCTTCTACACTGTTCCGAAACGACTTCATCAGACATGCTGTGCCGAAGTGAGCAGTGTGATGGCTGCCGCTACAGTTATGCCTTCTACGGTACAAAGATTACCCTGTTGATAGAAGTGTTAGGTTAATACAAGCAATAAATTACTAAATCTTAAGGGAAATGAATGAGAAACAAAAGTAATCATTGCCATTTTGTGAACAATAATTTCAAAGATTATCGGCTACCATAATTTTATTATTACGATAAAATATCCGCTGCATCCATAAAAGTCATTTATTTGAATCTTCGCAAACTAAGAGTCAGGCATTTGTTTAAAGAAAATGGTTGATTGAAATCATATTCTATTTAGTTAGTTGAAAAGTGTGTTTCGTTGCTTCTCATAACCTCGTTTTGTTGTTCACATTTTATTCAGACGTATAAAGATGAGTTTTTTGTTGATCCTTTGAAATGTTTTCTTTGTGTGAGCTGAACACGGTTTCGTTATGATTTCCAAAGGCTTAATACCTGAATATAAAAAGCGTTCAACGCAGAAAATGCGAAAAATTACTGTTAGGGAGACCGTAAGTAGACACGTACTATGAGCATATTTACGCCAATTGTAGGTCTTTGCTTCCCAGAACGACAGATACTGGTATGTTTACTCATAGTCACGAGTTTGTTTAGCGTTTACATTGATGGGAAATAGAAAGGAAATAAAGGAAAATTTAATTGATCAATAAAGTCACTGTAACGTGTCCATACGAGCTATATTTAAGTGCGCCACTCCCTCTACCCTCTGTGGACTAGACTTTTAGGAAGTCCCCAAATAACTTCAGTCACAATAACATAGAAGGGTGAACATTTACCGTCGTTGGTATGCTTGTCGCCTCGCACAAAACTCAGCTGACCTAAACCATTCCAAACAAATACTTACAAACAAATAGTGTTAATAATAGTGTTAAGGTAAGCGTGATTGCAAACTGTAATTTTAGGAGAATTTTTCATTAATCATTAGAACTGGATATATATATATATATATATATATATATATATATATATATCCTAAGGTTTGTATTGATACTGCATGCATTTCTCTTGGTCACAAAATATTTCATTTTACAATTTAAGAAAACATTACCCAATATTCTAAATCTCATTTCATTCTTCCCCAACACTAAATATTTGTTAACATTTTCTATATTACTAGAAGAAGATACAAAATATTTACGGATATGCAGGCTATTCATAATTGCAAAAAAAAATAACACCTAGCATTGATTTACTGGTGCCACAGTTTGGCATTTCTTTATATTAAATTTTTACAAGTGCATTTTTCCATTAACATAATATTTTTAAAAATGTATGTATTCCAGAGGCATGCTTAACTCATAGAATTTATTTCGTTTTAAAATCTTCTTACTTTCCTCAACATAAGGTTTATTTTAAAAAGACCTCAAATTACAAAAAAATACATATCTCATGTCTCTCAGGTGTGAACTTCTCAAGAGTCTGAAAACCAAGTACTCTTACACCTGGAGAGCGTGGCTATTTATTTCCAACCCCTTTCCATACTCCTAGTTTTTACTTCACATTAACCTGAACTGGCAACGGGGCATGCGTAATTGTAGTTGGTAATTTGTAACTTGATCAATAAGGAAACTTCGTGTTGTAATAGATAATTTTCAGAGCAATATGCCGACAGTCTTTTATTTCCATCGTAAACATTTTCTGTCTTATAACTGGAACTCTTGGAAACGACACCACCGTCACTAGGGGATGACCAACAGCGTTGAAGAACCCCCCAGTCCGTGGGCTAACCGGAGCGAAGCACAGGCGACCTCGGCAGTCCGAAGTCTGACGCGGTAGCCGACGCTACGCCGGGGTCTCTTCGCCGCGCCGAGAACCAGTCGACGCCGGGCGCCGACTTGCTGCTGCGCAGTTTCACCGCAGCGGAGGTCGCATACACAGTGGTCTTCCAAAGTCGTCTAGAAGAGAACCGCCG